>JARHVA010007373.1:670000-696936 GCA_037957365.1 Torreya grandis
CCATGTATGAGCAATATGAAAACATTGTATATGTGAATTGTTGTTGAAAGGTATGTGGGAGATAGAATAAGGAGGTAGAGGAATGATTTTACATATTTATATCATCAAATGTATAATTTTCATTGAATTTAACTTGCATGTATGTGTAATAAAGTACACAAATGGAATTATTTTACATGAAGAATGGCGTTGTGTAAACTAAAGCTAAGTAAAGTACCAAAAAATTAGACATGTTTTAAAGATTTTCTTAACTTTTATTTAATTTGAATTGTCGAAATGCTATATGTGAATATAGTTGGATTCAAGAATGTAATAACAGTTCATCTTGACTATTTCTAATTGGTACTATTTATGATGGAAAAATACAGTCTCCTCTATTCATATTATGTAAAAAAAAATGCTAAATAGAATGCTCATATTAGGAAAGATAAAAATAATAAGCAAGAGGCCAAAAATACATGAAGATGTAAGGGATAAAATAATGATCGGTTCGAACATGTGTAAAAAGTATAATAATATCATGATGAAGAAATTAAGAAACTATCTATAGTAGGTTATGTGTGGTGAGTAATCCAAAAAATTACTCCATCTATTAAGAAGTAATTAATATACATATGGATGCTTATGAGTAACTAAATGTTGTGTTAAACAAAAAATTGAGGTGGATTATCGATAGTTAGATCCTATATCAAATAAGGGAATGAACATTTTTCGTGATCAAGTAGAGATATTTCTCCACTCATGTCCATCATCTTTGGAATATTTCACTATATCCTTTTTTCAAAAAAATCATTCATTTTATTGATTTCATCTTTATCACTATGGTATTAATCCTCAAGATTATCATAATTATACTCATAAACATCATCTTGGTCTTGAAACTATGATATGCCACTCTAATCATCTTTTCCATTTGTATATGAAAAATCAACTCCACCACATATTGGAATTACCTTATTGAATTTTTTTCTCTTATGTATGCTCATCATTATAAGGATCTTGTATTTCATTTTTAACTAGAGTAGACTAAGGTGACATGGTTTTAATACTAGGAGTGAAAGTAGATTCTATTTGGAACTTTTGACTTAGAGATGTAACCATAAGTTTTGTAGTGTTGGAATTATCTTGTCCCAATATTCATGAAGTAGATATAGTGTTTTAATCCTTAGAAATTATGTTTGTACCATTAATTTTTTTAGTAAAATGATTCTATTGAAATTAATTCATGAGAAAACTTTTCATAAATATTTTTTCTTTCATACCTTGAGTTTGTTTTAGCAACTTCTCTTTTTTTGAATTCTCTTTTAGTAACTTATCCTTTTCAATTTGTTTCATTTTCTGATCTAACTGTTCCCTTTCTAATTTTTATTTTTGTAGCTTTATTTTTTGTCTTTCTACTTTTGTAATGTTTTTTTATTTAATTTTACCCTATGAACCATTTTTTGTGCTATGTTTATCCTTTTTTATTTTCCACTTATTTCTTAGGAAACACACTCATAGTGTCAGTGGGTTTCTTGATTGATTTATCTATTATTGGACACCACTATCATTGATACTTTGTATTTTATTCTTAAAATCCAAAACACTATCTATATGATTCTCATGTATTATATGATATGCACAATAGTATTTTGATTCTTATTGATGGATGTTTAGGAGATAATGCAATCAACTTATTTTGTGGCATTTCTCTTAGAATGTAAATTGGATTCTTATTATTATTTTATATACTTTTTGAATTTTTAGACACTAAATCTAAATTATATAAATCCTCAATATTTTATACTTGGGAAGTAATTCTTTTGGTTGTACCCTTCAGTTCCTAGACCTTCATGTTGTTGAAAGGACCACATATACTATCTCTTGTGTCTATTTCTTATCTCTAGTTTGACCATATGTTATTGTGATGATGATGCCTTCTATGCTTCTCAAAATTCTATAAATTTACTTATTATCACCGTCTATAAGTTTTGGACCTATACCTATTTTTAGCTTCTTAGACACTTATGTCCAAGCCAAATTCCTATGTTGATGCTAGTGTCTTATGCTAAACTAGGTGTATAGTTCCATAAAGTCATAGAATTTTCAAATGTAATGTATCATCATGATCAGCATAAATGTTTTAATGAAAAATATTTATAAAGGGGCTTGGTATATATGCAATATCAATCCTCATTCATTCCTCACCTAATATAGAACTAGAATAGATCTAAAAACTCATAAGGAAACTTAAAAAATGAATTAAATCAAGAATTCAAATGATTAAAGATTCCATATTATTTAATAATTAATTATCTTTCATAAGGATATCCCATCTACAGTTTTGAATTACTAAAGGATCATTTGGTGAGACATATTTTCCAAGTTACTAGTTAGGTCACTCTATGTACTTCAGTATCACACATTGCATCCTTATGCACACATAAACCAACATATAGGGGATAAATATATAAATATGAGTCCATATTTAGATTTATTATATATGTAGGTAGTTCCCATTAATAGAGGGTTCCTTGGGGAAACTCAACACCATGTGCCCACTAATCCATTTCTAGAACAATCATTCCAAGGGTGAGAAAGCTAGGGTTTGATCTTTAGACAAAGAGGAACAATCATTGTATGATATATGAATACACAAGAGTAAAGGAAATAGAAAAAATAGAAAGTTATGTGCACGCACGCACGCGCGCGCGCACACACACACACACACACATAATCATTATTATATGTTGGACACCTTTGTCCAACTCAGACACCTGTGTCAATGTAATTATGTAGGTTTGATGCAAGGGTCTAGCCATAGAATGTAAATTTTAAGAATACGATGATTGATTTAGAATCCATATATAATCATCTTATAGGATATTTCATATCAAATCTGAATACACATAGTAAACCAAAAAAGTACTCATGTTTTTAATCCATTATAATATTATCAATAGTTTTAATTTCTATATTGCGCATATCTCATCATTTAAATTCATAGTATCATTTATCTATGTTATTAAATTATTTGGTGTGCTACATATCTATTTATTACCCTTGTTCTTATTCATTTCTATATCCGTAACCCTATACTAAATTGACCCATCTCATTTTATGGTTAAACATTCTAGTGAACTCATTTCTTTATGAAAACCCTAGCTTGTCTCAAGGTATTCATACTTTTTATGGTTTTCACTATTGTATTTTTTTAGATTTTGTCTATCATTTGTATGCATCCTAGGTGTAGCCCTAGATTAGATGGTGTTTTCGTCAAACACTTAGAGCCTCCTCATTGTACACTTAATATGGTTCAATCAAATGAAGTAACTGATCATATACATAAATAAAATTATACTAATGAAACTTAACTACATAGTTAAGAGGTTATCATTGAGTATGCTTTTGATTATGAAAATAATTAATCTAATAAAAAAATTAAAATAAATAAACAGATCAAGATCAAGTACAAGATCTTGCTATGTTTTGACAATGTATATAGAAAAACACTGAAGATCTTGATGAGATCTTATGAATCATATTAGAAACTAAAAAAATAAAAAGCATAAATTCACAAGTAGGTCCATCTATTGATAATTCTATTAGAGATATAGACAATACCTATATACCAATAACCATTCCCTTGGGCACATCACCACTCCATTATGAGATATGTGTTTACATATTTTTTCCTCAAAATAAATTCTATTATTGTTATATCTTACACGGAAAACATAAATATTTCAACTTAATTACCAAATTCAATTCCTATATTCACTTAAACTATGGGTACGCCTCCTTTTGGGACTTTCCAAGATTCAAACCCTAATGACCAAGAGGTACAAGATCTTGTCCAAACTATTGAACTTTTAAAATCTAAGGCTATATATATTGAGCAAAATTATATGGAATCACATTATGTTATTGATTCACAAGAGGTGTTGCATAACCATCTTGCACGTGATATATTTCCACTCCTTGAAAACTTAGTTTTTTGCACCTAAGTTCACATTTTATGATGCCAAGGGTGATCCTGAATGACATTTTTAATATTTATATATGGCATCTTGTGATTATGTCTCTAATGATTTAATTTTTAACCAAACTATTTCCAAGAAGCCTCCAGGAATATGGTCTAAGGTGGTTTTATGACTTAGTAATCTAATCAATAAAAACATTTAAACCTCTTTTAGATTAGTTTTTGGCACATTTATCTATCAATAATATAAAAAAGGTTTCCTATGATCAAATCAAAAAAATCAAATAATGGACTAATGATACCCATCAATGAATATATCTTAAGGTACAAGACAAATGCTGACTAAAATTACCAATCCACTAGTAGATAAATATATGTAATACATCTTCAAGCAAAGATTGCTTGCCTCATTACATGATTCCATTGTTTTCAAAAAGTTCAAATCTTTTGATGACTTATGCCATACTATTCATTATCATTAAATGAAACTTATCTCATTGAACATACTTAAGTATGTAGAAAACATGTGACTACATAAAATTCCAAGTTCACTATTAAACCAAGTTATAAGGTAAAGCCTAAAGATCCTAAAAAATAAAAAACTACTATGATTAATTTGGTGTCACAACAACCTAATTATCTTGTCTTTTCCAATTCACCAAGGACACAATTTACACACTTAATTAAGTCTCTAACTTTATTACCTCTGAAGCTTATGGTGCATCACCTCATATCTCTCCCTCATCTTATAGAGGTTGATATGAGTTGACCTCTACCCCAAGGATACAATGGTAATGCTTATTATGACTATTACCAAGGCCCTCAATGTTATAAAACATGATTTTTTACCTTAGAACATAATATCTAAGACCTTATCGATGACCAAATATTACATTTGATTCTCCTTGAAATGAACCAGGTTCACAATCTAGTGATCACTAAAATCAAAAAATATTAATATCCCTTTCCAAGAACATTGTAAGAAGGAACCAAAAGTAAATATGATATATAATGCACATTCTCCACCACCACATTATGGGTACCCAATAGATATGATAATTGGTATTTATAGGCAACATACACCTCATATGGTTTAAAGAGCTTATATTAATTTCAATGATAGTGATATTGTGGATGATGACTCATATCTTCATTATTTACTCATAAAATTATACCTTGATCACTATCCTATACAAAATGTTATTATTCTTAATGGTGAAAGCGATATTTTCCTCTCCATGACATTACTTATGTATTTGGGTTGTATACATGATGATTTACATCCTTTAACTAAATTAGTCAGATCATTCAATAAGACTTCACAATAGGTTATTATTGAGATTAAATTGACTTTACAAGTGAGACTAATGCATTTGGTCAATACATTCTCCATTATACCACACATAGATGTATTTGATATGTTATTGGGATGAACTTGAATACATAAACTACCAACAATACCTTCGACAATACATGGGTATGTTAAATACATTAATGTCAACAAGTTAATTACAACTTATAGAATTCCATATGAACATCCACTTGAACAAGATAAATTAATACTTAGGTAGTTAATTATCAAACCAATTAAGATTAATCATCTGTGAAAAGATAAGCCACAAGGAATTGCCTTTCCTAGATAGTCATTACTTGGAAGACCATTACATCAATGACACATAATGGATTCCACATAGTCCTTATCTAATATATACCATATTAAAATATTTTTAGAGAACCTAAACATGTTCTTATTTATAATACTTCAAATAAATTACACACCATTCAGATATGGGTTCCATGAACCCTAATTCCTTCTATCGTCTCTTCATGACCAATGAGTCCTATTATAAATACAAAAAAAATTACAGCTAAAAATAGTGTCAAATATTAAAATTATACATGGTCATTGGTAGTACAACCAATTTATTTCACTAGGTTCCATGTGGGGAGATACCTATGAGCATCCATTTGATGTGATCATAGGATAGTATTATGTTTTCGAATATTCTAAAAATACAAAAAAAAATATAAAATCCAAATATATTCTCAACCTCTAGAAATACTATTAGCTCCTTAGAATCTATGTTGTTAGTTCTATGTTGGTAGATATCATATCAACTATTTCTATATGGACATGTGTTTCAAAAATCTTTTGAGTGTGGCACAGGCATACCTAGGTACATTCTCTACACATTTTTGGATGTAGAGCCTTCCCTCTTCTCATTTTATGTGGATATTTAAGGAATCCATTTATTTGATCATGATACACCCAAGTTATATCACTATATAATCATTTTACATTATCATGTTTGAGATTACATACTTACACATGCCTTTATCCATTGTTATATCTTTTGCATTAAAATTTATATGCTATGTACTTATGTTTTTTTCCTAACACATTTATCAATGGACTAGTATGATATGTTTATGTTAATTTATTATATTCCATGGTTAAATTTTTACATTTCCTTGAGTGTCTTATATTAATTTTTCAAGAATTCAAATATTATCCATTCATTATAGCCCTTGTGCCTATGTTTTCCTATCATGTCATCTGCATATGGCATAGTTTTTTGTATGTAGAAATTTAGATATGTCATTTGCTTATTTTGAGGATATTTGACTAAGTCATGTCATTTTTATTGTATGAAATTTGAACATGCCCCTTTTTTGAGGTCTCCTTATACCATTATCTTTTGATTTTCTTTTGAGTGTTCTTATTTATGTACTTCATTTATTTTTCATATTATACTGTTAGTATCTAGACATTTACATGATTCACATCATTTACCTTAGAATTTTATGTGATCAAATACTATGTACATCATTACTATATCAACATAGACATGCTAATCCTATATGCTACATGATCCATACATAGATTATATAGTTATCTCATCCTTTTGAGGTAAGGTAACTCCCTATTACTACTTTCCCTCACATTAAAGGAGGGGGGATATTAGTTAGGGCATGTCATAGAGGTATAAATTTAACACCTTTATGTTTTCAAATTTTAGTGGGGGAATGCTAAAAAAGCATGAATTCGATAATTATTAAGTACTCAGTATTTTTAGATTTTAGTGGGGAGTGTTATGGAAAAACATTTTCCATATTTACCCAGCTTCCCAGATTCTCTAGATTCAATGGGGCAATGTCACGGGAACATGTCTTACACATTTTAAAATTTTCAAATTGGCTAAATTTCATAGTTATATTATTCAAATAAACATTTCTAGAAGCATGCTATACATTGGTGCTATTATTATACCCAAGTTTCAACTTGAGACATATATGAGGTGCATATGTCATGCAAAGAGCAACTTCAATTATAAAATAAAAATAGATTACATATTTCAAACACTTCTATGAAATTTATCATAACTAGGATGGACCTTTATGGGATATTATTTAGCCAATCTATTGTAATAGTTGGTTTGATTTTGGAAAGTTTGATGTGGTTACATCACTCAATCTCACCAATTTTATAGGATAAAGTGATTAAATCAACCACCCTCACTATATTTTTAGTGTGAATTGACTTGGATCACTTAAGCTCACTAGGCTATAATTATGAATGGGTTTCATGGTTGAGTTAACCTCAATTGTCCTCAACTATCAGTAAAAACTCACCATTCCTCTAAGGTTGGGGGTAAGTTGTCCTCTAATATTTATATATATTCACTTGTAGTTTTGAAATTATTATTAATATTATCTACAATAATTCATATTTAAGCATCTCTACCGATAAAATTCTCAAAAAGGATAGGTGGTTGCATCGATACATAGGTGTACTCCTAATCTTGCTCTTTTTACTTTCAAGAATTTAAAATTATTTCAAATTCTAAATTATATAAACTAATTATATACTATAACATACTCTTAGTTTCAGGTTAGTAATGATGAAAGCACTCAGTTTTGATTCACATAAAGACAAGGTGTGTTATACACACCCAAGTAAACATGTATTTTATTTATACTAAAAATTTCATTACTATATTTGACATGGGGATGGTAATGTACATGTTGACCAAATTTGACCCCAAGTCAAATTTGGGTCAACCTCTACTATTTTAAAAAATTTATCAAGGTTAAAAATGTCATATAGGGTGTAATGTTGGCCTATTGTTTTACTTAGTCTCTCCCTGGTCCTTGTTAAAGTCCACCCTCTTTGTACTAGGCTACTCAACTAAAGTCAAAAGTTGGTAAACCCTATTTAAAGGTAGTTAAAGGATAAAATTATGTTTAAAACATCCTAAGATGGTACTTGACATGTTTTAATATGTTTATAAGTCATAAATTTGTCATATGCTAGGTCTCATATGACAAAAAGGGGCCTTTTGGTCACATTTTACCCCATTTAATGAATTGTACAGACTTTCATTCAAGAAATTTTTTCACTAAGGTGATTTTAAATGTTTAATATCTTAGTATCATGTTAGGATTAGTTATATGTCAGCCAAGAATTAGTTATGATTAAAAAAATGGTAGTTTCTCCTTGTTTTTAAGACATTTTAGGCACTTGTATAAATTTCTCAAGTCCACCATCAGTTGAAAACATGGTGGAGTGATTATTCACCTCTAAAAAGGCAATTTAAATGTTTTTATTGTAAGGATAATTCAAAAAAGTTCATTTGTAACTCATTTTTCTTCCTTCTTGTCTTGGCAAGCAAAAAAGGTCAACTTGTGATGTTTAGCGTGGATCATACAGTTGGAATTGGGAAGAATGGTCTTGGGGGGTGGATATTACTCTTGATACACTTCACTTTAGTATAAATAAATATTATATTGGTGCCTCTTCCTTTATGAGTCATTGTTAACACTCCAGTCAGATTTGTATGCATGTGCAACCAGGATGGGTCTCCTTTTGAGCTAGTTTTAGAAAATATTGCTTTGATTTGATGGATTGGATGTTTTATTATGTTAATAGAGACTTATATATAGGTTTATCATTGTTATTTTTATATTTTAAGTCTCAAAATCTCCATAGACCTATTCGAAGCTTATGTGGATGTGCCATGATCCACTCAATCATCTCAATTGCCTTGAAAGTGATAAATTCACATTGGAAAAAGTGTTTTAAGTTTATTTTGGGGATTTTATTGATGTATGTTGTGTATTCAAGGATTGATAATTGTTTTTGAAGTTCTTGGAAAGTCTTATCCTTGTATAATCTTGCTCTTTCATGTTCTTGCATGCATATCATAGTAAAACCTTCATCTACAGACTCCTTTTGATGTCATGGTGGAATATGTGCAGGTGCGATGAGACCCTATTTGGAACCCTTGATTATGAATGAGAATCATAATAGGCTTGTTTAAGGTAAGGAATGGTCAAGAGGATATAAAAGCCACTCAATGAGGATGAAGACTATTTTGGTTTCTCAATCCCTAATAGTTGCAAACAAAGGCCTAGGAGGTTTAATGAGATATAATACAACATTTTTATATGAGCCCCTAAGGTGTCTACCTCAAATGATTTTGTAGTACTATCATAGGACAATGGCCTTGTAAAATGTGAAGGAAGAATGAATAATGGAGGGTGGTCTTTTCAACACCCAAAATTTCCCTCAAAATCATTGAATTTTGATAATGAAACCTATAAGAAGAATGATGAAAAGGTGAACTTGAAAATCATGAACTCAATCCTAGACTAAGACATCAAGGTGAAACATTCAAATTGATATAAGTGATGCTTGTAAGATGATATTTCTTAATAGAATATGGAGATTGGTGTGATGACTCCCCACACACTCCCCTCTGTCTATACACAAGCTTGGGAAGTGGCATCTAAAGAAACACCAGTAGATAGTGAGGTAAAAGTGATGTTTTGATCTTGTATTCAAAATGAATAAAGGACATCGCATTGATTTTGTGAATTTAGAACTTCAATAAGAATCAAAACATCACAAAAAAATGATAACAATCATAGAATGACCTACAGTAAAGGCAAAACCACTTTTAGACAATACAAACACAGTCACAATCATGATAGAGTAAGCTTAGTCCTAGCTTATAAAGGGCATATATGATGTTTGTGAGATAAAAAAGATAGAAGAATATTTAATCCATTAAAAACATGATCATAAAATAGGAATAGGCCTTTGAAAACAAGCAAATGATAAAGTAAAGGTCCCCAAGCAAACAAAACACAATTATCATATCACCCCTTGTAGACAGTCCTTTCCTATAAGTCTATCTTAAGAATTTGAGGATTTGGAGGGTCAAATGATACATTTAGAAGCTAAAAATTTGTGTATGTCATCCTTGGGACATATATAACCTCCCCAAGCACTTGTATTTGCTAAGATAAGAGGACAAGATGCCTCTATTTTGTCTCAGAGGCGAGGCATTTTTAAGTGCACAAAGCTTTACAAGTCTTGAGGAATGAACTAAATTATGAACTAGGAAGTGTGGAGACCTTTTTAAAAAGTTTAATGAGATTTATTACATCCACTCCAATCTATAAAACATTACAAGAGGATCTAAAACCACTAGGCCTAGTGGAGAGATGTTGAAGCCTACAACAAAACTATGGACTTCATCAGTTTAGCTTCAGACTCCTACATAAAAACTGTAGATTCCATTAGTCCAGATATATAGTACATATCATTTAGGGAGAATAAGGAATGTTAAATCCATATGTCAAGAAAGGTCTAAAAAAGAGTAATCACTGTGATAGATGATGATTCTTCTTATACAAGAGAATACAAACGATTTGGAAAACTTCCAATGTAGGTAGAGGATTCCTTGTAACTTTATCTTATCATTACACATGAGACATTTGTCCATAACATGCCTAGGAATTATCAAAGAAGCCATGATGAAGGTAGTTTTCCAAAGAAGAATGATTGAGGAGTTTCAACACCACATGTGAAGAAGGAGCTCAGTTTGGGATGGACACATGTTCACATCAGTTTCATAACTCCTTTTCCACGTCATTTCTATGTTTAACTGATCCTCACCTTTGAACACTTGTCCTTGTGCCTCTTCAACTTCTCCTTTCTCTCTCATCTTCCAATTTCTATAAGTATGAGCCATTTTAGCTATTGAAATAGATTCAAACTCTTGGTATGGTGAAGCCCTACCAAAATTGTTCCTTAATTTGCACTTAAGCTAATGAGAAGTATGTTGGTTATAATTTAAGTCCATTTGCACTACATGTTGAAGTGATCCATCTTGAATGTCAAGTATAGATTAAGTTCATCTTATTTTCATGCAATCCTTGAATGTGTTGCTACAAATGACTTCTCTATTAACATGTTTCATGAAGTGTATGCTACTGCAATAGACTCTTGAAGTGTGTATGAGTTTTGTCATGTCATATTTGACATTCCCTTCACTTGCCTTCATTTGTTGAGTTATTATTTGCCTTCATGAGAAAAAATAATGCTAGGGAGCTCCATTAATGGTGTTGAGGCTAGTTTTGTTATCTTAGTTCATTATACAAATTCCAAGTGTATGAATGGAAGCAACTCTTGGTGGATCACCTCCTATTTTAGGTTTGCTTTATGTATCTTTCTATAAATTTTCACCCAAAATAGTAGTTTTAGTAGTAGAAGCACATCAAGTCATATATAGGGAGATAGCCCTTAAAATATAGAGGTTTACTTCCACTATAGGTGCCCCACACATCTAGAAGTATTCCCATGTTAGCCAAATATTTAAAAGGCATGAACAACCTCTTTTAGGGTGAAAGATTTGGAGACAATATTACACACTAAATCTAAATTATATATCACCTTACTATTATATACTTGGAAGGTACTTCTCATGGTTGGACCCATTAGCTCCTAAACCTTCATGCTACCAAAAGGATCACATCTACTTTATCTTATGCCCATTACTTAGCTCTTTTTTGACCATATGTTATTCTAATGACTAGAAATTCTACACTGGTTTTCTTATAAATGTACTTATTATCATCCTCTGCAAGTTTTGGACCTATATATGATTATTTTACAACATAATCTTACACCAATTTCCATAAAATGAAATGAAATTAATGTCATTCTCTATGTTGTTTACACCATAATTAATTCATATTGTATTTTTTTAATATTTCACCAAGGTTTTCACTATTTTTCATCAAAATGAATAATATTATGTTTTTTGTGGTTGATCTATATCTTTGCACTAGTTTTACAAAAGAATGTTCTGTTGGCATTCATTCAATGATTCTAAACTACTTCACTATATTGAGTTTTAAGATGATAAATTCAAGTGAATTTTAATTTTTTAAGCACAGATTTCCATCCAATGAGGATTGGGGCATGAATAGTCAAATCTATTTTTTTTTTTTATAAATTTCCAAGGGTTCCAACCTCTCTAGTCACTAGTTTTGCACTAGAAAACACAAATATTCACATACCTACAAAGGTGTATTCATTTTTTGTTATATGATATATAATTATCCTATCTTTGATTTTATATTTTTATCTTATGTAAGGATTGTTTTGTACATGCTTCAACACAAGTTTACATGAAGCATAATTTTTTACAATGTGTACATTTAAGAGTATTATTTACGTGTAAGTTTAGGTCTAATAATCTTCCTTTTACTCTACTAATTTAGATTTATCTCATTACTAGAATAATTTTTTTGAACATTTAGACACTAAAATTAACATTTGTTTCTAAAATAATGTAATTTTAACCACTACTTATGCACACTTAACCTATTCTCAATTCCATAATTTCAAATCACTATTCCTCTACTTATTTATGGTTGACCCTCTATATTAAGTAAAATATGATATTACATATTCATATTCCTCATTCCAAGTAGCCTAGAATCATTACTGAACTAAATAATACTTCTAGATTTGTAATCTTTATTCCTTAGAAGAAACAAATCCTTTAAGGAAATCCATCAAGTTAGTTTCTTCCTTTTTCCAATTGAAATATAGTTTCCCAACTAAAAATTAATACTAATGAGTCATTCTACATGTTTCTCAATCCAAATTTGATGAAAGTCAAAAATGTCCACTACATAAGCGCATTTTCTAACCATTTGTTTAATAAAAACTCAAGAGATGACTAAGATGATCCAATCATTAAAATTACTAGAATATCTAATTACACATTAAGAGGAAGTACCCATTCATCCCAATTCTGTTCCTATGACCCAACATGCAATGAGCTAGGTTTGAATACAATATCATGGTTACAAGTTTTTTTTAAAGCATATAGTAAGACCAATATTTCATGATAATTTATTGTTTCATGAGTATTGTACAAACCACAACCATAACACTAAAGAAATACATGGATTTTGATCCATCTTCAAAATATTGGTATGTAGGCATATCACAACATACGGGGTGTTGAGGTCAAACACAAACTCAACAAATTTTATGTTTCCCAAATTTTATAGTATTTGTTCCCTTTTTTCATTGAGCTAGGTATAGAGTGAATAAAAAGGCACACAAATCCCATAGTGAAGCAAAGGAATCTAAATAAACACTCATAAGCAATAATTGAAGGAATATTTTTGAGAGACCACAATGAGTTAAAAAAATTATAAGAGATGAAATCACACTCTTAAGAAAATAATATAGGATAATGGATTCCATCTAGTATGGAATTCTCACAAGATAATGCGTATCCCTATTCCTAATTCACAAACACAACACATAGTCTCACAGTTAATTTACAATCATTATTGCAAACTTGCAGACCCAAGTTCAAGATAAGTCATTTATCATTTAGTATTTTACATTTTAGTAAAATAAATTAAAGAAAATAAAATTAGGTATAAATTATAACATTAAATTAAATATGCAAACCTATCCCAAATCTGATTTATTTTGAGTTGTGTGTAAATGGATTTCTATTGTGAAAAAAATGGAAGGATCTACAGAATGTGTCATGCCTAAAAATAGACTAATATAACCTATTGGGATAGGATCATGATATGTTGGATAAGGGTGTATTATGGCCTTATATATTGACTAAATTCATGTATATGTTGAATATGTAGGTTATTTTATAGTATGGTTCCATGTACATGTTTGACATGCTATATTTCTAATTTATTGATACTAATTCACACACTAAAATACATACAACAACAAACCCTACTTACTGGACATCAACCAACTATATATAAAATATAAAAGTAGTGAATTATGAAATTGAAATAACCAAGCTATCCTTTGAAAACCACATGTAATCTAAGTGTTCATTAAATAACCTAAAATGGCTTCAGGTTAATGTAGTTATCCCTCTTAGAGTGAGTATGTTAAACTTGATATTTTTGATATATTGATGTAACTAGTAAATTGATTTAAATGATTGAAAATGAATAACCTTGACCTAAAATAAAATAGCTTCATAATTTGCCGATAATTTTTATACAAAATTAGAACTTTAAATGGAAATATTAGTGCACTTTTTCTCAATTTGCAATAAAATTTGCATGTGATTACTAGTTGTCCATTGAATGACCTTGATGTGCTTATATAGTGGTATATTTATAATAATTAAATTAAATGTCTTTATTAAAAGTGTGAGATGGATTAAATAAAACATCTCACATTTGAAAAGTAACTATTATATCATGGGAGGAATTCCATAACGGTGGATAGATTTGGGTCAAAACCTTGTCTAACATAGTGCGGTCTTGTCTAAAAGGTTGCATACTATTGGGATTTGGTTGACATAAATATACAAGTAGAATAGGGATGTACGAATGATGTTTTACTTAGTTTCAATAAAATGAGTATAATAGTGAATGGTGTCATAGATATTTCAAATTAATAGAATGGTGAGTAGGTCATGTATGGTAAAGATGTCAAGATTGAACAACATCAAATACTTAATGGTTAAATTTGAGTATCTACAACCCCTAATCCAAATTATACTAATGTAATGAACTCAAATTATTATATTAAACGATATGCAAACCTATGTGTGTATACACATTTTGTCTTTTGATGTGAATATTGATTGTGTAAGATGTATCAATGCAAAACCTACAACAATGCTACAAAAATTAGTTACTATTCATATTTTAAAATTGAAAATATGAAAATTAAATTTTAAATTTGAAAAGAGACTAAAGAAAAATTACACCTGAAAGAGTATGTAATATTATTTCCATGTAACTTGAAACTAGAGAAGTGTGTGCCCCTTGTTAAGGAATTTGGAGAAATGTTAAATATGTGGTAAATTGAGAGTAATAAAGTCTCTATTTTAGAACTAGTGGGAATCTATAGAGTTAAAAATATTGTATGCTCCAACTCTCATCTGAATGTGTAGAGTATTATCTATAATATTTTAATGGGTAGAACCCCTCAATGTGGCTCACTATAATGCATCCATAGACAATGGGTGTCACTATACTCAAAGATGGTATGAGAAGGGGTGGAACCACCAAATGTAACTTGGTAAAGTGTAACCATACATGTTGAATGTTATTACACTATAATGTGGTGAAAAATCAAACAAATCACACCTCTTTAGATGGATCTAGATTTTGTTTGAAACTTTTATAACTTTTAAACCTTTAAATTTTGAAAAAGTGAAATATTAAATTTACAAAGTAGAAATTTTTAGATGGATGAATATCATGCCCATTGTATATGTACTGAATTGATATAGAATGCTAATTAAACTTGTAAGTGTATGGATCCTATAATTTGTAAATGTTTTGTACATTCACATGCATATGCATTAATCATATTTGAATTTATACTTAATTAATTATAATAATGAGTGCACATGAATTTAATATGCCCCCATAATCATTTTTTTGAAGCATAATGTAGTTTGTCATAAATATTTTTTTGTCATGAGGACCTAAATTTTCAATGCATGCTTGTTGTGATGCCTCCCTTCTTTGATGAGGGGCATAGCTTGCAAGTAACTGATCTCCAAATAAAATTTATAGAATATTTAAAAGATGTAATTACGTATTAACATGTGAACATTTGAAATGTATTGCATCATAGTATTTACCATAGCATTGAATTGCATATGAAAAATGTGTTAGGTAGATATATTACTGAGGGACATAAGTAGCATGTTCATGACATGATACATGGCATGAGAGTAAAAGTATAAAATAGAAGCATGTGTCATATCATAGCACTATAGTGAGAAGTAATGATCATAAAAGTAAAATAGCACAAATTCACAAATTTTTAGATAGTGTTACATATAAGTCCCAAAGGTTACATGCAAAGGACATGTGAATGTTGCACAAATAAGTGATGCAAAGGGCCATACTCAAATTCCATGATAATTACATATAAGAAATAACATGTCTATATTGAACAGATAATATCAACATCCATACACAATAAAGAAGTAAGTACTAACTTATAATGTAGTGAAGGATTTGGAAAGAAGCATAGTGAAAATGATACTAATCCACATCAACCGTATTTCTCAATGTCATTATTAGCAAATAGTATATACATGTAGCACAATGTAAAGTATGAGTGAAATATCAAGACACTTATATGGTATATATCACATTATGGTATAAATGTTTTGAATAGATAAAACTTATTTAAGTTTTCATAGAGAATGAAGAGATGCCCTCAACGTAGTAAGGTTTTTAGACTAAAAGGGTAGCCCAACATCAAAGAATCATGTAATAGTATGTCCTACATCACACTCATAAAGATCTTGAAAAGTAGTGTGTGTTTGAAAATAAAGGGTTATTATACCAATTTAACATGAAATAAAGAAAATATATAAATAATTAAACTAGTGTCATTAGATAATTTGCTTTTGAGATCATGACTTTTTATTTTTAAAAATATTTTATTTTCATTGCATTGTTGAAATATATGAATTTTTGTTTTGATTTTTTTTATTTTTGAAAGATTGAATTTTAAAATATTTGGAAAGTACCAATAATCAAGGCTTCACATAAAAATTAAATGGGAAGGATTCAAACAATACAAAACAAAGTGATAAAGCATAATATGGCAAAGAGGAAGGAAAATGATATGCCCCCAATGTATGTGTATAAGAGTCATAACAATGTAGCAATTTGTTTTTATATATATAACATTGTACGTGCCCCACAATGGGTAAAGGGATATATGTGCTCATTTCTAAAAGTAAGAATATGTCATCATGTAAGTGCAATTGAAGCCATATCATGATAGATATGTCATGGTAAGCAAGTGGATTGGCATAAAAATGGGCATTGAAAGTATCGTAAGATATTTGCTTTGGATATTATGAATCGGTTTGAAAATCAAGAGGGAAATCATTTGAAGTGGAAAGAAATTCAAGGGACACAATAATCTTTGTATTTTTTGGTAGAAGGAGTAGCCACGAAGGAAAATAAGATATGCATAAAATAAAATCCATGGGTAGTTTAACCAAGAATGGAAAGTTCTTGAAGTGGAAATAAGGCCAAGGAATAAAATAATGATTGGAATTTGGGGTAGAAGAAGTAACCAAAAAGTAAAATAAGATACGTATAGAGGAAAATGTGTGGGTAGCTTAACCAATAACTTGATTCAAATAACATTCACATGGATTTCATGCATAAGGAAATATATAGATGCCTCATTTTGTGATAATCCACCATTTGGAATAGGATGCCATGCTGTAAAGCTACTTGATCCATTATATTGTATAATATGTGGTGTATGATGCATGTTAGTCATCATTGCATTAGATGTCCTTATTGGAATATGCCTTGATTTATGTTCTTGTGTTGTAATTATGTTCTCTTTTGAAATGGTAATCATTGCACTATCTTGATGGAAAGGTGCTCATCTAGCTTGGAGTCCACCTACCTACTTGCCTTTTCTATGTCCACCTTGAGACACTTCCTCATCTTTTCTGGTACTATTCCAAAGCTCAAAGGATCTGGACTTGGATCCATGATCTCTTCAGACCTTTCCATCCCAATTTTTTTCATTGGGAGCACATCTTCCTTGGAGGTAAACTGGTGATGTCATTCAAACATTCATAAGTCTGGCATACTTTCAGAGTGGAGATTCTATTTTGGGTTTGGAAAGAAAGAAATAATTCTATGTTTAATAATGCATCTACCACTAATTATAATGTTTCTGCTATAAATAAGTCCTCTATCATCTCCAATGTGCTTTTACAGATTGAATCCCAAGCCAATAAAGTGGTTATGGAACTTGGGCATTTTTAGGATCTCCTCTCCCATTGGGGAGATGCTCCTTGTACAATGGCTCGAGTTCTTCCATCTCCGCTTAGGGATTCTAGACTGGAGGATAGAGTGGCTTTGCCACCCTATGGTGGCCATCATCATAGCCATTCTTAGCACCGCTCTCATAATGGAACCTCGTACCAGCACATGACCCCTCTTGGGTAGCAGTGAGGGTGGCAACCGTTGCATCCTTTCCTAGCTGGGCAAGATGGCTGGGACACTCCTTCTCCTTCTTTGCACCTGGATGTTTGGGGGGGGGAGAGGGGGGGGGGGGGGGGCGCCACTTGGAGGCCATTCGGATGTGCTGGACAAATTCTCCAATCTTTCTCTGACCATTTTGCCTAATCAGACATAGGAAGAAGATGACAGGGACATAGTTCAAGCTACTGGCTAGGAACCTATGTGAAATGACAATGACTTGCCAAACTCGAGCTGGGGTCTAGATGACATGGATCTGCGGCCTTCTGGCCTTACTCTTACTGCTTAAAGTTCTCTTTTATTATGTGATATTTTTGTAGGCTTTGTCTAATATGACTGTGTAGTGTGATCTCATACTACCTATATTTTTTTAGGAATTATTTGTATATTTCTGTTTAGTTAATATATGAATATATTTCATTAAAAAAAAAGTTCCTATTAATCTAATTACGAATGATAGTTCTAAACTAAGTCACACAAAAGTTTCTTATAAACTTAGTTGACACGTTAAAAGCCATAATGAAACAATAGTTTATTATTTGTTTAATTAACTAATTAAATAATCTAGTTAGTTAATTCTCTGCTAAGGTGACCACTTACACTACAAGTTTATTGTGAGGCATTTGTGTACTATGTACTTTAGCCTCTATACATAGTTAATTGGTTAAGACTGAAGATAAAGTGTAGGTAGATTGGTTAAATAACTTGGTTGTTCCCGGCCCATCAAATAATCTTAAAATCATCTTTTAAATGGATGTATGGAAGGTTATTCCAAACTCACGAGTCAAGAACATGTTGGTTGTTTTTATAACGGAAAGAAGAAGAGATATTTTATTGAAAATATTGTCATGACGGAATACAGACAAGGTCAGAAGTAAAGCAGCCATTAGATTTTACTGTCACATTGTCATAATGGAGTGAAGAAGCGGGGAGTAAATGATAATAGTCTAGAGCAACTAAATTTTAGAGCAATTAGATTCCTGTGAGTCGTTGAATACAAAGAATAGCAGTTGAGGTTCTAAGAGAAGGGCTGTTGAGAATTTGATTTTAAACACATTTGTCGTTGTAATCAGGCATGAGAAGGAGGTTGTAATAATGCACTTGTCACAATTCTATTGTTTGCACTTCAGTCAAATTTTCAATTTGAAGAAGCACCAGCAGCAAGCATGATTCAAAACACTTCTTTACAACTTCATAATGAAAATAATGCTGAACGCATTACCTCTGAGCCAATCAGTTCAAACAATAATGTTCCTTCCGATCACGCCAAAATAGCTTTAAGACAGACTGACAAACCAGAAAATTACTCCAGCGTTATGGTGCAAGAGGTATACGAGGAATACTTGGAGATGTTACAAGAGGATCCCGGCCCTAATAATAACGACAGGGAAGAAGCCAACATTAGTTGCAGATAATTGGTTAAGACTTTGACAACTCTGCCTGAATAATAAATCGTTTGGTTGTTTTTGCAGACGTGCATATTGTACGTCTTCTCTCCATTGTTTGATATAGAGATCTTCATGTTACTACTTTCCTTTCAAATTTGATACGGTAGCTTTAGATGTATGTCTTAGGCTAAACCAAATATTTACGTGGATACAGATTATCAACCCATGTGAATTTTCTGGAGGACTATTTATATATTTAAAACGTGAAGGGGCTTTTGGACAAGATGTGTAAAACAAATTGATGGACGTTGTTTTAAATGATAGATTATGGGTTATGATTTGAAATTTTGATTGAGAAAATATAAAATTTTATTATTTAAAAATTGTTTAATATGTTAAATTTATTAATTTTTAATTTAAATTATTTTTTAAAAATGTTTGGAATATAAAAATCTTATTTTATTAATTTTAGATTTGATTTTATTAATTGTATTGATTGTTTTACAATTAGAATTATGATGATAATATTTAATTAATATATTAAATTTATATATATGAACATATTATAAATTATGATTATAATTATATTTTAAGATGTGGATGAGTTAGTAAAGTGGTTTGGTTGTTTCAATCTCCAAGTTAAAATCTCATTAAGGTATGTGAGTTTGGTTGTGGTAATTGATGGTATTTTTAAGGTTGGTTATGACCGTTGGTGTTATTCTTGAGATCAGTTATAACTGTCGATGATATTATTAAAGTTGGTTGTGATGTTGGTGGTTAATCACTTGAAATATGGACTACTATTGTATCAAAGACCAGTTCGTTGTGTCGTTCGTGGTTAATCAATTAAAATATGGACCACTATTATATCCTACATCAATTCATAATTCCAATGAAAAATAATTAACCAATCAATAAAATAAAATAAATTATACTTTATCATATAAAATTTGAATATATTTTAAAAATAATTATAATTATAATTTATTTACATACAACTAATTATTACAATATATCAATTATACGAATAGTACCTATAGTTAAAGATGTGATAATTTAGTTGTTACGATATTATCTTATTTTATCTCTAAATTAAATTTTATTATGTTTTCTTTGATATAATTTATATGTTAGAATGGTGATTAAAATTATTAATCAAGTTGTAAATAAAATTAAAAAATATAATTATATACAAAATTTATTAGTAAATTTTTTATTTAATATATTATTTAAAATTTGTATTGTTTATCATAATAAATTTTAATTTTATAAATAAAATTTATAATTATAATATATAGAGTAAATCTATATTAATTATTGAAAAATATAATTTTAATTTTAATTTTAATTTTATAATTTATTTTAAAATAATATAAAATTTACTATTTAAAATAATATAATGTGAATATGACATGTTTTGATTTTTTTTATTTTTTTAATAAATAAAATTTGAAACAAATATCTAATGAATGTTCCTATAAGTCAATTTATTTATGGTGAGAACCTCTTATAAAGTCTCTTATTAATTATTTAATTATCAAATAAAAATAAAATAATTATATTCATTAAAGAATTCAGAGATTTACATTTCATACTATTAATAAAAATAATTTTAGATAAAAATATTATTATTATATATTTTTAAAATGATTTTTATATGAAAAAAATTTAACATAATTTTTAAGATCTAATAATAGATTGTTTAATGTAATCCAATATATTAATCATTATAAAATTTTATGTAATTTTAATTAAAATCATTTTTTAAATTATAATTATCAATCACTACAAAAATTATTATATTAAATATCAAAAATTAAATTAATTTTATCCAAATACTTATATATCATATTTCAATATATTTATATTTTATTGATTGAATTTAATTATTCCTTAAAATATACCAGCCAAAAACAAATAAATAAAAATAAAATAAATCATCACTAATCTATCTTAATTATTCATCAAGATCATACCTAAAAACATATTCATAAGTGAAAACATTTATATTCTCATTGACAATTAAGATTATACCTTAAAAAATATTCCCGTTTAATATTCACTAATTGTATTTATATTTTAAGTTAGTGTATAGGTTCAATTATATTTTTGAAGTACCCGATTGATTGCACTAGCATCAATGCTGTAATTTGAAATTCCCACCATCTTAGACACAGCGACACATATATATTTTTTAATTTGTTTGTTTATTTATAAATAAAATAAAATCATATATATATATATATATATATATATATATAATTAATTTGATTTTCAATAATGGGAAAATAAATTTGACATGATCAAATTTGTATTAATTATAAATAATATATGTAATGAAAAGATTTTATACATTGAAAGATGAATTTTGTAAATACAATCTTATGATGAAATATATAATTTATTATTCTTATTCTCAATTTAATACAATGATCTTCTCACACATATATGCTACAAATACATTTTCAAAAATAAAATAAATAATCGAAGTGAATACTAATCAAATAACTAGTACATTTGGAGATATTTGACAACTAACCCATGCCTAAACTAGCTAAGATAAGCACATTCATCAAATAATAAACTAAGAAATATTTAGTTTTTAATAATAGGAAAATTCATTCAACATGATCAAGTTTGTACCCGATTTTAGATGATGTATGTATAGAAGATATTTTGTATGTTGAGAGATAACTTTCATAAATACATTTTTATCATGTGATAAACAATATACTATTTTTATTCCTAGTATAATACAATGATTCCCCACCCACGCCACCCAACCAACCCCCTGCATCCCCCCCCCCCCCTCCCTCTTCCCTTTCTCTCTCTCAGAGGGGGCGTAGCGAATACTTATCTTCTCTTGAGTGTAGAGAATATGATATATAGGGTGGCCTCCCCCCGCCTGTCTCCCCGCCCTACCCCCGCCCGCTCCGCACCCCGCTGCCGCCCCCCCTTCCCCCACCTCCCCCTCTCTCTATATATGGGGAGCCCCTCTCTATTTAAACTAACTCAACTTTATATGGTTGGGGGTGGCCCTATATAAACTAAACCTATATAAAATAAACTCTCTGAGATATGGTAAATTTAGATATTCTATTATATAATGGATATGGTGGCACCCCCACCCCATATATAGATTTAGATTCTCTATTCTATTCACTATGATAGATAGAGATAGAGGGGGTGGTCTAGATTATAGATGAATATGGGGACAGCCTCTCTCTCTCTCTCTCCTCTCTCTCTCTCTCTCTCTCTCTCTCTCTCTCTCTCTCTCTCTCTCTCTCTCTCTCTCTCTCTCTCTCTCTCTCTCTCTCTCTCTCTCTCTCTCTCTCTCTCTCTCTCACACACACACACACACACACACACACACACACACACACACACACATGCCAAAAATATATTTTGAAAAATAGAATACGTATACATTTCAATAGTAAAATCAACAAATGAATTAAATTTTGATAAGAGAACTACTACTCTTATAGATATTTAACAACTAACCAATTCCTAAACTAACCAAGATAAACACATCCACTAGCATTTGGACATATTATAGTTTTATGAAACCTAATAGTCCTTACAAACAAGTGTGTCTTATATTTGTGAGCTCATAGATTTTCCTAATGGTATTATGGTCTACATGAGTTAGGTAATAGATTATGCTTGAATAGGTTGTTTGAAATTGTTATTTATCTTTCTTGTTCATTCCTTAGTCATGAACTTTAGACTTAGTCTAATTTGATCATTAACCCTTAATGTTTTGCTAACTAGGCTTATTCTCTCTTTCACTATAGATCAAATAAAAAACCCAAGGAACAATGGATTAGGTTGTATATGTCCTTTAATATACCTTATTTATATAATGTGTTGACCATTTTTATTTTAGTGAAAACTTATTATAACATTTGATTATACCTTTACAACCTTGTAGATTAAATACCAGACTATAATCTAAGACTGGTTACAATCTTGTCTATTGAAGGTCACATTCATCAATAGGCTAAGCCTCTAATGTTAGCATATAGGATTAGATATTATAGTCAAGTAGGTCATTGATCTAAAAAAAATAAATGAAAATACATCTTAACCAAATTTCATTGTTAACATATTGACACCCCTTTTTTTGTCTCATAATTCTATGTTACTTAGCTTTGGGGATTGATGAATAGGATATACCCTAAATATATTTTATTTTTATTGTGAACTTAGAGACTCAACCAAATAGCTCCTATAACTTCCCTTATGGTTTTTAATAAACTATTTTGAAGACAATAACTAGTACATAATTTTCTTGTCCCAATGTAAAAAAAATAATATGTAGGGTTTATTCATGCAATATGCAATGCATTCTTTCATATTGAAAACCCAATCACATTAATGTAGTTTCAAATACAATGAAATCACTTATTGGGTCTAAAAAATAAAACACACCATAACATACAACTATAACTTTACTTTGTAACCTTAGTTTCATTTTAAGGTTCCTTTTCACTTACTTTTCAAGTTGGATCACCTTCAATGTCATCCAGAACCTCATTCTCTTCTTCTCTTTACCATTCAATATATCATATCATGCATTGTATTTCTACCTTTATCCCTTCTTACTTATTATTTGTCTTCCATGTGAAATGATATGCTTGGTCACACGGATTTCTAAAATTGCATACATAAATGATCTCCATTAACAATAACACTAGATAAGCTTTTTGCAAATTGCATGTAGTTATAACTACCTATTAAATATACATATGCATAGATTAAATAATGAGGTTCTACATGTATTTCACATGATATCAAATTATATTGAAAATGTACACAAAATTATGGCTATTAAAAATTGAAAACTTAGTTTTGCATTGACCTCCTTAACCACCATGGTTTAGATAATTTGACTGCAGTCAAGTCTATGGATTTGGTTATGGTATATTCCACCCATGCCCCTTTTAATTAATTTATTTATAAACACAAAATTCACTAATTGACTTAGCCATTCCTTCATACAAGGTTTGGGATGATGGATTAAATGCTTACTTGTTCATGCCATGCTACCCTTTCTTTGATATAAAAACCCAAGTCCCTTTATAATTTTAAGATGCCTGCATTATGACCTTGTATATATATTTTTATAATTCGGAAGTAGTGGGTTTATTAACTCTTATTAAATTAAAATTAATTTAAGTGTAGTAAATTAATTTCTAAATGACTTGTAACTCTTAGAAGGAAAGCAAAACACTAAAATAGTAAGAGTTCAATTGACTAAAGTAAGCTAACTATATAAAGTGTAAACAAGACAATAAGACTTAGTCAATTTATACCTATTATGTTGATTGTGTATAACTTCAAGACCATTAGAGATGACCAAATCATAATAATTTATTGGATGAAAATGAAACTAGAATCATAACTATTCCAAGTCAAGATATATTATCACAACATTCCTTTAAGGCTTGGTTTTGACATATGTAGAAAAAATAATAAGCTTTATGGTACAATCATGTGTGGCTACTTTAAATATGCTTATATGTGAAATTTTGACCCTAGACTATGTGTAAAATACCTAAAAATGACCTCTTCAAGGTTGAAATCCCATAACAAAGTAAATACTTTTCAATATGAAATTCTCATGGGGTATCATTCACTTAAAGAAAACAAATAAGTCATAACATATCCCTATAAAAAAACATGTTATTCAAAGTCCCCTTGAACTTAGAACTAACCTCAACTAAGAAATTGTAAATCATAACCTATGGGACCAAAAACACTAAATCTATAAGGTCCAAGTGTAATACCATCCTCCATTTATAGTAATAATTCACTATAAATGTATAAACCCTAATTTGGTCAAGCAACCACAAGTACTATGTCATTCATTATTATTTCACATGAAGGTATTAATGATGAATGTAGCCCTTATTGGCATGGTCATTTTGGGGTCTTTTGATCTTTCATATGTATTATTTTCCATATTTGTTTCACCCACAATGGTCCTAAGTCACCTCATCCTAGTCACAGGGGGACCTAGCTTATCATTCCAATTCTTAACTCTATTTTTAGGCCTTATGACACTAGCACCCTTATTTAGATAGTAGAACCATGTGGTACCAATGTCTAATTATGGATTTAGTGTCCAATGGTCATTTATTTCCTATGCTTTGGGTCATAATCCTATGTTGAGAATTCTCTTATAGTTTTTATCCCTCTTTGAAATCTTGTGTCGAACAAGGTATTACATTCAAATAAAATTTCCTTCTATATAAAGAGCTTCACAAGGTATTTTATATCTAGCATTTATTATTTTGTCAAATAATTACATTAAAATTAGTCAATAGTACATATCAATACTCTGCATATTACTCAACTATCACATCTTCACTTACATGCTTGATCAAATAAGGGACTAATTGAAATCCATTTTAGCATACCATGTGCATTGATTATGCACGTTCCCTAAGGGATAACTACATGCAATCTGAGGCCCTTAACATTGAATAATGTAGGTATCATCTAGGATAAGAGGGGTTCTACTCTACGTGATCATAATATCCCACAATCCAATTTTTCCTTTCTTTTACATTTGATACGGTTATTGTTTCTTACATATAGGTATTCATTAGGGTTTCAAAAGATATTCAACCAAAATAGTTACACAGGTGAGTTTTCATAAGACAAATAATCACCTAAAAATCCCCCAAACTCTCCCGCATCTTCCCTAAAAGTTTTAGATAGCTCCTCTAAGAAGAAAACTATCACCATAATAAAACATTAGTGCCATAGGGCCCTACTATCCTTATAAGGGAGTTACTATTAAAAGCCTAATTTTATCTATAGTCATGGAATGAAATATGTTTGACTGATCTTCAATCCTGTTTCAACCTCCCAAGTCACAAAAATACTTATTTTGCTCTTGATAAGTACACATTCTTTACATCTTTACTATTTTTTAAAAGTCTTGTCAAATCAATTCTTTCCTATTTTCATTCTAAATTATTTTTATATACTCAACCAACTTTAACAAAATGGGATTTATATGATCTAAGTCCTCCTTAGTTAAAACATTTAGTGAACCTTTGAATATTACTTAAAAACCCTAGTTGTACCTAGGTTTCACCTTATTCAATTTTTGGTGCATTAAACTAGGGTTACAAACTTCTAATTTTTCTTGATTTTTGGCACAACCTAGATCATTCTAATCAATTATATATTAGGGTTCCATTAATTTAATATACTTTAATTTT
>JARHVA010007374.1:0-132500 GCA_037957365.1 Torreya grandis
AGAGAGAGAGAGAGAGAGAGAGAGAGAGAGAGAGAAGAGAGAGAGAGAGAGAGAGAGAGAGAGATGCGCGCACACACACACACACAAAATGTGGCAACATTCTATACATTGATATCACTATTATATCCAAATTTCAGATTGAGACATATATGAGGTGCATATGCCATGCAAAAGGGAACTAAAATTTTAAAATCAAATCAATTTTCAGATTTCAAATATTGTTATGGACTATTCCAAATTTCAGATTGAGACATATATGAGGTGCATATGCCATGCAAAAGGGAACTAAAATTTTAAAATTAAATCAATTTTCAGATTTCAAATATTGTTATGGACTATTATTATACCTAAGATGTACTATTATTGAGCCAATCTACTGTAATAGTTAGTTCATCCATCTTTGGAAGGTTGATTTGATTAAATCACTCGATCTTACCAAACTTATAAGTTAGATTTGATTAAATCATCTAAATTTACCAAACTTATAGGTTTTATTTTATTAAATCATCCACCCTCACCATATATATTATGAGTTGATTAAACCATTCACACTCACCAATTACTACACATATTTAGGTTGCATGATTGAGATCAAACAATCTCAATGGATGTGTTACAATTAACCTTTACACCAAGGTTGGAGGCATGTGTCACACACACACACACACACACACACATATAATATATATATATAAATTTACCAAAATTATAGGTTTTATTTTATTCAATCATCCACCCTCACCATATATACTATGAGTTGATTAAATCATTCACACTCACCAAATACTAAAATATTTAGGTTGCATGATTGAGATCAAACAATCTCAATGGACGTGTTACAATTAACCTTTACACCAAGGTTGGAGGCATGTGTCATATATATATGACACATGCCTCCAACCTTGGTGTAAAGGTGTGTGTGTGTGTGTGTGTGTGTGTGTGTGTGTGTGTGTGTGTGTGTGTGTGTGTGTATAGGTTCAAAATTATCCTAATCTTAGCTTCAATGCTTCATAATGAGGCATCTTTTTAAATCAAATTACCAAAAAGCAAGATAGTTGCATCGACGCACATGTACACTCTTAATATTTATCTTCTTACTTTCAAGCATTTCAAATTACTTCAGTTTCATATTTCATACACTGATTATATACTATAACATACTCTTGGTTCTAGATGAGTAACCAAAAAATCACTCAAATTGGGATCACACAAAGATAAGGTGTGTTATACAGACCTAGGTACATATTTATTTCCTTTAAACTAGTAATTACATTACTAAATTAAAATGGGGAGGAATGTAGATACTAAAATCTGATTTATGTAGTATCTCAGTCGTATACACTTGGAAAATACCTATCATAACTTTACCTTTTATTTGTAGACCTATCTAAATTTAAAAGGCTTGTGTTCACTATATCCTTATGCCAAATTACTTATATCTTAGTCTAACCATTGTTAATCTAATTACCAGCCATTCTATACTATTCAAAAATATCTAAACTTTATTATTATCCTTCACTTCTAGTTATGTATCTGTACCTATTTTCTATCTTTCTTGACACTTGCATCCCAAATAGTCACTTGTATTGATGCAAATGTCAACTTTTATTAAAAAGGGTCTAGTGTCCAAAATTCATGTAATTATAAAAAATAAATGTATCCTGAAGGTTAGCCTAAGTGATTTAGTGTGAGATATTGTAAAAGGTATTGATATATAGACAAGATCAACTCTTATTCATTCCTTACCTAGAAAACACCTAGTAAACACTTGGAACTCACAAGACCATATATAAATAAACACTCATTCAAGAATTCAAGTGAATAAACATAACCTATTCATCCATATTTATATATCAACCATAGGCTCAATATTCCCATAAGTATGAAGAATTCAAAGAGTAGCTCATGATCCATTTTTGCCAAGTTACAAATTAGGTCACTACATATCTTTGACTATCACACATTACATGATTGTGCACACATAAGCCACCATGTATGGGAAAACTACATAAGTCTAAGTACCTATTCAAATTAATGGATATGTAGGTAGTGCCCATTGGTAAAGGGGTCCTTCGGGTAGCTCGACACCATGAACCCACTAACCCATTTTTACCATAGTCACTCCAAAGGTGAAGAGATAGGATTTTGATCATTTGACAAATGGAAACAAGCGGTGTGCATGACATATATATATATATATATATATATATATATATATATATATATATATATATATATATATATATATATCAAAATAATGGTGACAATAAAACCAAAAAGGTTTTAGTTAGTCACATCCATATCTAGATGATATTTTATATAAGACTCTTGTGTCAAAGTTAGTCACCTACATCAATACAATAGTCTAAATTTGATACAAGCATTTGAGGCCATAAAAAACACATTTTAAAATTTTAATGATTGTTCCAGGATCATCTTCCAGTCCACTTTCAATCTATTCTATATTAAACTTGCATTCACATAATAAACCATCTAGGTATCATTTATTTCTAATTTATTGTAACATCTGTCAATAGTTGCACTTAGCTATTTTTAGGAATCTCAATTGTATAAATTTAGAATACTATTTGTCTAATATTTTATCTTAATAAGATTGATCATTAGGTTAGTTTACCATTGTTGTGCAAACACTAATCTAACACCCCTTTAAACTTAGATAACCACACATATCTAAAGTTAGGGATAAACAATACTACCTTACAAAAGTTTTGCTATTTGTCTTCTTATCATATTTTGAGGAATATAACATGTTAAGGGTGAAGGAGTATCATGTAACTAATAACACAATATGATGAAATATTAGGATTTAATAAGTAAAGGCTAGGGAGTGCATATGTTTTGTAATTCATCATCCCACTAGATAACTAAAATAAAATTTAAATTTTTTATGTATAAGGAAGTGGTAATTATAGGTGGCTTACTTTAGAAGTTACTAGTAGATTCCTTGAATATAGTCACTATGGTATGTAAGTATCTTGTGTGAAAATCTATTCAATTGTTATAAATAAAGATTTATCTTTCTCAATATAATCAATATAGGGTATGTGTTTGTATCTCAATATAGAGATATAATTTGTTGAGTGGCTTGTTCTAATAAGGAGCATTGTATGATGTTAACCTACCTCAAGGGTTTGTTATAATATATTTATTTATTATATTTATTAGTTTTGAGATTATTAAAAAGTGATGAAAGTAAAATCCATCATGCCCAAGCTAGCACATCATGAGGTAGACATCATGAAAAGTTTATCTCAACCTGCGATGGGTTCCCCAATATGGTTTTAGTTTATGAAAGGAGATAAGGAAGGTGTGTTAAAGGATGATGATATACAAAATATAAATGTGGAAATAGAAGAGAGGGGAAGTAAAGTTTAGGATCAATAACATGACTTTAAATAATACCTAAAACAACCCCTAAAATCTAAATAGCTAAATATTGAAACCGAGGAAGAGTCTAAGATTTTCATAATTGGAGAGTACTGATTAAATGAGGAGCTAGCCAAAATGATTGAGTTGTTGAGAGATAATGCTAACTTGTTTTTTTGAATTGTTGAGAGATAATGCTAACTTGTTTTTTTGAAGGTACCATTAGATAAAGGGGATACATCCCACCTTAGGAAAAATGAAAATATGTTTAAAGCTAGAGTCAGTCTAGGCAAGAAGAGATTTTATCCTCTCAACCCAAAATTATGTACTAAAGTAAAAGGAGAAATTGACAATATACTTGAAGCATGATTGATTTTATTGATTGATGAGTTTGAATGGGTAAGCCTTGTGGTAATACCTATAAATAAGGACTAACACACTTACATTTATAATGCCATAATATAAAATACAAGGAAATGACATACAAGGTGATGACCATTAGTAATGTAAAGGGAGTCTAAAGATAGTTTTAAGCATTTATGAAGCAAGGGAACCTAAGGATGGTGAAAAAATGAAAAGGGAAAAGTTTAGATCAAAGGATTTTTTATTTGGTATTTTATATCTCAGAGGATTCTCTTAAATCACATATTAAACTTGAATTGTGATAAAGGCATATGACTCAATCATGTTTGGAGACCCATTATATGTGGATTAAAAAATTAAGGGAAATTTTTTTGTTATTTAAAAAAAAAAAGAAATCAAGTTTTATTTTTTTGGTTTCTTTTTGTAATATTTTATACATTAGATCTAAGTAATATAATTTTTAATATTTCAATATAAATTATTGGTATGTTATATCTAATTTATTGTTTTTGTTATTTTAGTTAGGTTATTTGAATATATTTTTTATAATTATAATTTTTTAGGTCAAATTTATATAAAATATGGTTACATTGAAATTTTTATCCTATTGAATTATAATTTTCAGTGTCAATATATATTAATATCTATATTTGGTTGTATCTCCAAATAAGTAGAAAAATAAAGAAATAAGCTACTAATTTAATCTTTTATTTTTATCCATTTATACAAGCTATTTAAAAATACTAATTTTTAAGGACTATGTACTAGAAAAAATATCATTGGTTCTATAAAAATAAATAAGTTACATTGTTTTCATATCATTATTTTTTCTAATGATCGATCATGAATTGTGATTCAAAATATTGAGGAGAAAACTTGCACACAATTTATTTAACCCATTTTATTAATCAAAAACCCTTATGTAGCAATGACTAAAATAATTTTATATATTTACAATTATTTTATATAGTAAAATATTACAAAAAATGTGATGAGCTTTGTTGGATATTTGTCGACCATAAAAATGTTGGAAATCCTTACCAAAATTGTGGGTATTTTTGCAAATCTTGGCTTCCTTCAACCATTGTTCTCTCCTTGGTAAACAAATATAGATATTCAGAGCCTCCCATTTCTATTATGTTAGAATATCACATACCTTATCTTGAATCTAATACCCTACCCTCTCATTCTCTTCCCTCATTTCAGTTTGGAGATGTTTCAGTATTCTTCTCAAAGGATATTCCAGAGATGGAAATCATTGACTCATTCAATGAAGATATGGACTATGAGTTGGGTTACAATTGCTTGTGAGGTAAGTGTGTGGGATCTCATATTTAATTAGATGATTTATCAAATTGGGATTCATCTACTTGGATATCAATAGTTGCTCTTTCATTTTCTATGCTTAGTTTAGGATTATTTCAAGTTACCTTTCAAACTTCCTTAGATAATGATTTTGTGTGGTATTCAAGGCCATGGTTATTTGGTAATGATGGATTGTTTTTCTATCCTTGGTCACCCTTATTCAAAATTGATAAGATGAAAATATCATTAACTCCATTTTGTATCAGATTGTATCATCTACCACCAATCATGATAAAATAATATCATATCAAGCAACTAGTTAATAGAGTGGCATCCTTTATAAAGAATTCATGAAAATTATTTGGGGGGAAATTGTGCAATTTTATGCTATTATCAACCTTTGTAAACCTATCTTACACTCATTTATTTTATTATCCTTTTATGGAAGGTAGACTTAGTTTCTCAACTATGAAGGTCTTCTCTTATCTTGATTTTATTACAATGTCTTGGGGCATCTTATAGTGGTTCATTCAAATGTGGTATTTTTGACGACTTTTACCTTATTTCAAATGAGTTCAAGGAAGAAGGAGGGATCCCATGGTAAGGATTTATGGTGGTATAATCATGGGAATTTCTTCAAATCTTCAACTCCCTCCCCTTTGCTTTCCTCATCTGGGGATCCTTGTACCCTTACTTGGAAGGCATCCCCATTGAACTAAGTCTCTTCCCTAGTGGTAATTCCTATTCCTTTCTAACATGTTGATATTTAAGCCTCCCATCATATTATTTTAGATAAGATACTTAAAGTTAATGTGGGTAGTATAGCTAAGAAGAAATGTCAAAAACTAAAGCAGAGAGGTTTATACTAGAGGTAGAAGAATTGGTGAGAGACAGTTTTTAATGGATAATGAAGGAAATTTTCCCTAGATGAGAGAGAAGGCTTGTCAGAGTCAGACAAGATATATCAAAATGGGCCATGATTTAGAACTAGTGAGATTTGAACACATGAGACTCTTAACATGTGAAAAGAGAAAGTCTTATAGTAAACTAATAATAATAATAAATGATCAAAATATCTTGTATTTATAATTGATGAAAATATATTTTAGGAGAAGTATATAAATAATAGAAGAGAGATATGAATCCACATATATTTGGCAATGTGAAAATAAGTCAATTTCCAAATGAATAGTGATAACCATGTTTAATATGTCAACATTGGTTGGTAGATGACAAGTGAATCCACACCAACCAACTTTAATACAATTTAGACATATGCATGTGCACCTTAATGACCTAATTATTTCAAATAAGTGACCTCAATATTACACCTAATACATCTAAATACATGTGTATAAAAAACCATAAAATGGAATTAAAAACTTACACTAACACCCCTCCTTAAACATAGCTTAGGTGGGTAGAAAAATTGGGTCTAGGAAATAAGGCCCGATTAGGTACCCAAGTAAATATAAAATTCCTTCATAATAAAGAGAAAAGTTACCAAAAAGGATAAATAAGAATATATAACTATAAATCCATCCTAGAATATGATGTTGAAGTTATCTGCACCCCAATAAGAGCTTAGAAATGAATCTATTTAATTTTGATGAATGATTTGGTGAAGATATCAACAATCTGCTTCATAGTCTATAAAATTTTGAGATCAATGACCTATCCATGTTTAAGCTCCTAGATGAAGTCCATATGAATATCAATGTGCTTGGTACATTGATGTTAGACCATATTCTTTTAGATCTATATGGTGCTATGATTATCATAAAATATGACTGTGGGTTACTTGAATTGGATACCAAATTTAGTAGGAATCCTCTAAAGCCAAATCGCCTTAGTAGTAACATTATTAGCTAATCTATACTATAACTTAGTAGATGATAAAGCAATAATAATTTATTTCTTTCTAGACCAACTAATCAACCTTGAACCAAGGGAGAAACTACATCCTTAATTGAACTTATGATGTTGAATATAGCTAGCCTAGTCTGAATTTGTGTCCTCAATCAAGCCAACATCAATGCTTACTCCAGAGTGAATGCCAAAACTAAGTACCCTAAATTTAGTGTAGAATCCACTTGGATTTATTCAAGTGTAACTCATGTGTTTTCTACATAAAAATTGATACCATACCCATTGCATATGAAATATCATGTCTAGTGTGAGTCAAAAAGATGAGACTATCAACAAGTTATCAATACAAGGTAGCATCAACTAGTGGATAAGAACACTCAACCTCATGTTTTAATACATAAATGAAGAGAGTTAGAGTTGGATTATAGTCACCTATGTGAAATTATGAAATAAAATCAAGGGCATACTTAGATTGTGCAATGGTGATTCCTAAGTTAGACTATGAAATCTCAATCCCAAAGAAGTAGTGAAATAAACCCAAGTCAGTAATGGATAATATATCATGAAAAACAATTTTCACTTCTACAATGGAAGGTAAAAAAATCCCTATGATCAGTAGGTCATTAACATATAGAACTATAATTCAAAGTGAGTAGTATTATCTCAAAATGTATAAATTTAGATTAGAATGACATCTAGTGATCCCAACTATGATAAGGAAGGAATACGTATTGGCATACCAAGCTTAAAGGGCCCATTTGAGGCCATAGATAGATTTATGGAGTCTATATACTAAGGAATATTCTTACATAAAAAACTATGGGTACTCCATATATATCTCCTCTTCAAGGTCACTATGAATAGATGCACTCTTCACATCCAACTAATGAACCTCTTTGCAATGATCTATGACAATGACAAGAGTGAGTTAGATAGAGTTCATCTTTGCAATTGGTGTAAAGGTCTTGGTGTAGTCAATGTCAAGAACTTCTGAAAAACCTTTTGTTACCAATCATGATTTGAAATTATCTATTGACCCATCTACTATAAATTTTGTTTAATAAATCCATCTACATTAAAAAATCTTCCTTCCTTTAGGAAGAGGAACCAGATCCCAAGTGTGGTTCCTAATCAAAAAATTATACTCCTCATACATGGTCGTATCCCACTTAGGAATACCATATGCCTCAAAAAAATACTATGAATCAGAAACATAGGTGATGAAGGCATGTGGAACACCTTATAACTATGAGCATGCCCATATGGTATTTGATGGTGTTGAGAATTATTCCTATTATTGAGGTTTGGCATTGATGTCAAAGGCTCTTGAGAAAGGTTTTCATGAGGTCAATGAAGAATGTAGCTATGAGAGAGAATATTGATTAGTGTTGTATTTATTTTAAGAGTGTAATAAATGATTGGTATATGTTATTATGACTTAATTAGTGATGTGAAGGTTAACATGTAAGGTCTTTATCATCAAAATTGTCAAGTACTTTAGCCTAGTAAGTGTCTTGAGAAGGTATGTGCATAGGATGCCTAGTATTATACATGAAGGGTCATGATGGCTTAGTGAGATGAATGAAAAAAAGAATGAGATATTGTATGAGTTTGATTAAGAATGTATATGAGGCATTGGAGAATTCATGTGAGTCTCAAGGTGAGACTATAGGGGTAGGACCTACAAATCAAGTCTATAAATAGACCATTACTAGACCCTACCTAGCCTAATGAGGTATAATGGTCTATTGTCAAGGCATGTGAGGATGTATGGCTATGTATAAGAATAATATAGGTTTTTTGAGTATGTTATTATGGTGGATAACACATGGAAAAAGGCATGAAGGTCAGTTTCAAGGCCTAAATGTGATTTACAGGTTAAGGTCTATGCGAGCAAAGATAGAGAGTATGGCCTAATGAGGGGCCATGATTAGATTTAAATATGTATGAGATCATATAATAATTTTCAAAGGTAAGTTATGTTTTTTAAATTTTACTCATGAAGTTTCACATCAAAGTTGGGAAGTTAAGGCAAGAAAAAATGTTTTGTGTTCTCTCGAGTGCACATAATGAAGGGTTCTCAACCTGGGAAGGAATTTAAAGTTTTAATTGGAATGTGTAACCTATAAATGATAACCTAAGATATTAATGGTAGATGAAAAATGGTCATATATAAAAATTCTAGGCATTAGGTTTTTGATTAAGGGGCTATGATTTATGAATGATTGTTAAGAGTGGAAACATGCTTAAACCCTCCTAAAACCCTAGTGATGTTGAAGATGTTGATAAAAATAGCATACAATGGTCTAAAATGACTATAAAAACTATTTTATATTGTATTTTACTCTATTAATAACCCATATATGTGACTTATTTTTTATGTGTGTGAGTATACCCTACAAAAAAGTGCACATTTCTTGAAGATTTGATGTAGCAGTCAGAGTTGACCAAGTTAAAGCATTAAAATCATTGTATGTAGAATTTAAACACTTGTATTTAATTTACATGGTGATTTATAGATAGTTTCTATCCATCAATTATTCTAAACTAATCATCCATGATAGCTAGTCACTAATAGGCATAATAGTGGAAATAGTGAAAAACCCAGGTAACAGTGAGAAGAGGTTTAGGAATATGTTATCATGGAATATGGATGAAAAAAATTACATGAAGATGTTTTTTATGAATTTTAAGACATTTTAATTTTTTTTACAAGCTTTGGAGGTTATTAGTGATAGTGAAAAAGTTTCTCACAAGTTGACCTGTGTAGGGCAAATGAGACAGTGAGATGTAAGGTCATGAGATTGGTTTGAAAGAACAATATTTGCCATTTGACCATGTTATATTTATATATTATAATTTTATAATGATATAATAATATATTATATAGGAATTATAATTATATAAAATTGGATATATAGGTGTTTAAGGTCATTGTCACCATGACTGGTCTTTGAGGAAAATTGTCAGTTTTGAGCGAGCAAGTTGTAGGAGTGTTTTTGAGTCCTTTTACCATATGTAATGAAGTATAATGATCTTGATAAAGTTTTTTAGGTATTGGAGGTTATTTTTATATTTTTATTTTCATTTTTTTTGTGTCCAAACATTGTCTTATATTTAATTTTTTAAGATAGACCTTTCTGTGTGTGTGAAGACCTAATGTAAACAGTACTAATGGCGTACTTCAAGTGGTGATTGGAGATAAAAGGTATCATGGAACTAATATGAGATTAATATGGGTATATTTTATTTTAATATGAAGTTTTAATACTATTTATTAATTTTTAAAGTGTTCTAAGAAGATCAAAGGGTAATGTGTACTAATGAAGGCCTAATTGAATTAGGTCTCCTTCAGGCCTAAAGAAGGATTTGGTCTATTTGAGCTATGACCAACCTAATGTAATTATTTATTCATGTTTTTGGAATTTATTAAGGAATATTTTGTGTAAAATAAAAGTGTTCAAGTGTGTATGGCTGAATAAGAGGTGTATGATCAAGAACCTACTATAAGAATAAGGCCTAATAGGCCTAATATGAACAAGTGAAAGCAAAGGATATAACACTTTGAAGAGATAAAGGAGGCATTATAGATCATAAAAAGTATGAAAATAAAATATAATAAATATTTAATATGGGTACTATAGATGAATATCAAAGTCATATGATCTAATTTGTCTTGAAGAGACCTAGATGAACGAAGAAGCCTAGAAGGCAGTTTGAGAGAGATAAAAGAGAGAGAATAACTAAAAAAGATGATCATCATCATATATATATTATAAAAATGTGTTTTGAACATGATAAAATGTTTTATGTGGTTTATTTTATGTGAATTCATCTAGGGGGTTGGTGCCTCCTTGTAAGTTGGTGGCTTTCTAAAGCCTAGTTGGGGTGGTGCTTAGCTATTTGGGGTTGGTGCTTAACTAAATTATGATATTTTGAATTATAGTATTTTATTAAATTTTTAGGGATCAGTGTATTTTATTCCACTTGAGGTTTTCCCACTCATATTTGTGATTTCTTATGTTATGTTCATGTGAATGACTCTTTCTACATTGATATATTTTTGTATTACTTTAATGGTTCAAGGAATGTTAAAATACATGTGAAAGAAAGTTTTAAGAGACTAATTCACCCCCCTCTCAATAATTGTGTTTCCAATAAATGGTATGAGATCCTAGTCCTTTGAATCAAGTGTTAGGATAAATCAAAACCTAGATCTATCCCAAAATTGCATACAAGAGAAACTATGAAACAAATTAATTAAAAATTCAAAAAATAAACATAAACATGCACATAACAAGAGACACCAAATTTAACGTGGTTTACCTAAGATTAGATACATCCACCAAACTTGTCTAGTATATTATTTCTAGCAATTCACAAGAGAAATAAATCTTATAATAAACCCCGTTACACCTCTCTAACTTTTTTGCCTCCTCATTATGTATAATATTTCATTATTTTTTACACTCATACACCTCAAACATATTTCAATACATTTTAGGGTAAAAATTCCTAAAAATAATATCTACCATTATATCTATAAACTTTTAATTAATGGCTTGGATTGACTACTAAATTACAATTTAACAAGGCAATTCTATTAAATTTTTTATCTAGGGTGTGTGGCCCCCAAACCCTGCAAGGGGGGGTTACTCCCTTGCAACCCCATAAAACATCAAGGATTAAAATAATGGGATCCAAAATTGACTAAAATAACATCAAAATTTTAAACCTCTAATCTTGGAAGACAATTAGGCTCCAGACCTAACAATCTCCCACTTATAGATTGATTGCAATAACTCCTCCTCTACTACATCCCCTATAAAATCTAGACCTAGATAAGTTCCTTAATTTAATTATCATGCATGAAGACCAATTGGAGCTGAATAAATCTTCAACTTCTCTTTTTTAACTACCTTGGTCATCATATTTATAGGATTTTTGATGGTATGTATCTTCTCTAATTTTATTTGTTCTTCCTCTATCATTGAACAAATGAAATGATATTCCAACTAAATGTGTTTTGTCCTAGAGTGAAAAGTTAAGTTTTTGGCTAGATGGATTGAAATATAACTATCACTATATAATGTACAACTTTCTTGACTATGTCCCAATTCTTCCATCAACTTCTGTAACTAATTTTTTCCTTGCTTGCTTCTATAGCAACAACATACTTAGCCTTTGTGGTTGAAAGTGCCACAAACTCTGTAATCATAATACCCAACCAACTATTATAACACCTAATATAAACACATACCTTGTAGTGATTATTCTACCCTCAAAGTCACCTGCCATATCTGAGTCAACATATTCCTATAATGTCACATATGATCTACCTTAACTTAACACTGTATCTATGGTCCCTCTTAAGTAATGAAGGATCTATTTTACTACCTTTTAATGTTCCTTTCTTAGATCACTCATGAACCTACTCACCACTCTCACACATGTGTAATGTCTAGCCTCATACACACCATTACATATAATAAACTACCAAATACTAATGAGTATGGAATTTTAGACATCAAATTCCTTTCTTCTTGTGTTTTAGGATATTGTTCCTTTGTTAATTTAAAGTGTGTAGCCAAAGGTGTCCCAACTGATTTTGCATCATGCATATTAAATATTTTGAACACTTTTCTAATGTAATATCCTTGTGATAATTCTAGCTTCCTATTATTTCTATGTATACTTATCTGCATACCAAGGATATGTTTAGCTACACTTAGATACTTCATAGAAAAGAAATCACTTAACTATTTCTTGAGTACATTAATATTATGCATGTTAGAACTAGCTATAACATATCATCTACTACAAAATTAAAATAATATGGCTTTTATTTTCAAATCTTTTAAAATATACACAATATTCTAAATTACATCTATAATAACCCTATTCTATCGTAAAACTATCAAACTTAATATACCATTATCTTAGAGCTTGTTTCAAACCATACAATCTCTTCTTTAGTTTGCACACCAAATTCTCCCTACCATTAAATTCATAACCTTGTGGTTGCTCCATGTATATTTCCTCTTTCAAATTCCCATGAAGGAAAATATTCTTTACATCTAACTGTTATAAGTGTAAATCTTTAATAGCTACTAAGCTCAAAATAATTATAATTGAAGTCATTTTAAAAAATTAGAGAAAATATCTCATCAAAATCTATACCCTTATTTTGTGCAAAACCTTTAACCACCATTCTAGCCTTAAATTATTTTTATCTAGATTCTCCTCCTTTATCCTATATACCCATTTATTTTGAAATGCCTTCTTTCCTTTGGGAAGCTCCACCAAATCCCATGTCTAGTTTTTCAATAGAGCATCATACTCCTCATCCATAGCTTGATCTCACTTATCCTTGGCATCAATGTGCATTGCTTCTTTGTAGCTTTATGTCTCACCACCCTCTGTAAGTAATAAATAATATAAATAAAGAGAAAAATGATCATGTGGTCTACTTACTCTTGTAGTTCCTCTAATAGGGGTTTGAGGTACCTATACATCTTGCACATTTTGATCAGGAACTTTTGGGACATGAGTTTTTGTAATGTATTCTAATAATGTATATTCCTTTTTGGATTCTTATTACTTATTTTCCTATAACTAGTCCTTTTACATGACTTTTTAATTAAAGACAACATCTCTACTCCTGATTATTTTCTTATCTTCCATATTCCACAACTAGAATCCAAAGTCATTAGTTCCATAACCAATAAATGTGAATTTCGAAGACTTAGATTCTAACTTAGTCCTATGATCTTTGTCAATATAAGAAAATACCTCACAACCAAAAACTCTTAGAAAAGAATAATCTACCTTATTTCCAATCTATGCCTCCTCTAGTATTTTACCATTCAAATAACTCAAAGGTCTTCTATCTATCAGATAAATTGGTGTAGTTACAACATCTACCCAAAACTATAAAGGCAAACTTGCATGTAATCTCATGCATTTGACATGCTCCATAATAGTCTTGTTTAGTATTTATGACACACAATTCTATTGTGGTGTTCCTAAAACTATTTTTTGTCTATGAATTCCACTTTTTAAATAGTAATTATTAAAAGTGTTACTATAATACTCACCTCCATTATCTAATCTAAGATATTTTAGTTTTAAACCTATTTCATTTTAAACTAAGTCTTTCCATTTCTTAAATGTATCAAAAACATTAGACTTCCTTTTTATACAGTACACCCAAACCTTCCTAGTTACATCATCAATAAAAGTAGCATAATAATATGAACCACCAAGTGAATATACCTAAGCTCATCCCCATACATTCATATGTATAAGCTATAACTTCTGCTCCTTCTTGGGTGGTCCAACCCTAAGAAACCTCACACATTTTTGTTTTCCATATACACAGTGTTCACAAAAGTCTAGATCTAATTATTATAGACCTAGTAGTTTATCCTTTGCATGTAGGATCTTCATTCCCTTTTCACTCATGTGGCCAAGTCTGTAATGCCACAACACCACATCTTTATCTATAGAAACTACAACACATAATGAATTAGCATTATTTGTAGATAAATATAAAGTGCCTACTTTATTACCTTTTGCAACCACCAAAGAACCTTTTGTAACCTTCCATGATTCGGTTGTAAATGTGACCATACAATCCTCACTACCTAACTTCCCTTAGAGATCAAATTTCTCCTCAAGCTTGGAACATTCTTGACATCCTTCAGCACTCAAGTGTTTCCACTTTATAATTTAACTTGAACACTTCCTTTTCCAACAATTCTATAGTATTCATCATCACCAAGGTAAACATTCCCATAATTACCTTGAAAATAATCTATAACATAATGTTTATGAAGGGTAACATGAAAAGAAGCACCTAAATCTAAAACCTAAGATACAATAATATTATCCAAAGAAAGTATAAGAGAATCTTTTAATACATCACCTTCTACGTTTACTTTTCTATTACCTTCATGTTGGTATTTACCAAATTTTTCTTTTCAAAACCAAAACTCTTTCTTTATGTGTCCTGGCTTACCATAGATTCAACATTCCATCATGCCTCTTGATTTAGATCTTGTACCCCCTTTTGATTTTCCATGGCTTTCTCTTCCTTTATTCTTCTACCTTCCTTTTTTCTCCACTGTTAATGTATTTCTAGATATGGATGTTTCACCTATACTTTTCCTTCACATTTTATTGCTTAAGATAACACCCACCACATCTTCAAACTTTAGTTTGGCATTGTTAGACACAGAGTTGCTTACTGCCATTATCAATCTATTCTAACTTTTAGGCAAGGAACAAAGAATAAGAAGATCCCTAGCTTTATCATCAAATTCAATATTTATAGAATGCAACTAACTAGAAACCATGTTAAACTCATTTAAATGATCTGGTACTGAACCATTTTTAGACATTTTCATATTAAATAATTTTTTCATCAAAAATATTTTATTTGAGGTAGAGGTTTTTTTATATAACTTGCTAATGGACTCATAAGACATTATTTTGTCTTTTACTATGATATGTAAAATGCTACAGAAGATACAAGGTACAATTGTATGGTTACAAGGGCTTTTCGATCCAATAGTTCCCAATATTCATCTAAAATTATTGATGGCTTCTTGGCTTGCCCTCCCAATGATAAATATAGGTCCTTCTGATAGAGGTAATCCTCCATTTGCATCTTCCATAATCTAAAGTTCTATCCATTGAACTTTTCCACCCTAGATTTATTTTTATTTACCATAGCTCCCACTCAAGGTCAAACCCTTTTCTTCCCATAATTAAAAATTATGCAAACAAAACCTTTGCTTTGATACCACTTGTTAGGATAAATTAAAACCTATATTAATCCCCAAATTGCATATATGAGAAACTATGAAATTAATTAATTAAACATTTAAAAAATAAACATAAACATGCACATAATAGGAGACACCATATTTAATGTGATTCACCCAAGACGGGCTACATCCACCAAACTTGTCTAGTATATTATTTCCAACAATATAAGGGAGAAACAAAATCCTGTAACAAACTTGCTGCACCTCTCTACCTTTTTTGCCTCCTCTCTATTTAAAATATTTCATTATTTTTTACACTCATACATCTTAGCCACATATCATTACATTTTATGGTATAAATGCCTAAACATAACCTCTACCATCAGTTCTAAAAACCTTTAATTAATAGCCTAGACTAAATACAAAATTACAATTTAACAATAAAATTTAATACCTCCCCTTGTAACCCCTCATGCCATTAAGGATTCAAAGAATGGGATCTAAACCCAGATAAAATAACATCAAAATTTTAACCTCTAATCCTGGAAGACAATTAGGCTCCACACCTAATAACAAGTCTAATAGCTCTAAAGTGATTCTAAGAAGCACAAAATGTCTAGTGATCAAAAGGAAGAAGAAAACATGTATGATGAAGAAGTCTAATATGATAATTAAGAAGGAGAAGCTAAAGTAGACCTTGAATCTGAGTTCATAAGTTCCCTTGATGATTTAAAGCATCAAAATAGGATTATCGAGGATTTTAGGAATTAGTTAGAAGGTGTCAGTACAAGGTTTAGATCAAAGTAAGTTGAGTATGACCAATTCAAGACAGAGCTAGATTCCATGAAAGTTGATCATGAGCAGCTCATAGATAAGATGATAAAGTTTGAGAGAGTGTGGGAGAATTTAGAATAAGTCAAGATTACCAAAATGAAAATACCAATTATGTATCTTAATGTAATAATTGATAAGTCATCATGGGACCATGGGAGAAGTAATCAATCAAAAGGTAAGTACAAAAATATTGTATGCTATATCTATCATAATATAGGACATATTACATGATTCTACTTTAATAGAGTTAGAAGGACCTCAATATTCAACAAGACATATGAAGCTCCTAAAATGGATGAGAAGAATCAAACATTGGCATGGAAGCTAAAGTAAGTTAGGACTATTCATATTGAGCTCAAGAGTCAAGATGGACTATTTGTTAAGGAGGAATAACATACTAAAGAAGATTCTATACTAGCTCAAACTACCTTTCACATTCAAGATGAAGGAATGAAATGGTATATAAATAGTGGTTACTCAAGTCACATGACATGAGAAAAAAATAAGTTCATCTCATTGAAGAAGAATGTTTTAGGAATAGTGATGTTTGAATACAACACAAGTACCAATATAGTTGGTAAAGGTGTCTTGAGTTTGGACAATAGGAAGACCAAGACATAAAATGTGTTGTATGTAGAAGGTTTGAAACATAACCTAATTAGTGTAAATCTAGCGTGCAATCAAGGAAATTTTAGGAATCTAGGTTGTACCCTTATTGAGGAAAGGACTATTCACATCCACCTCAAACCTAGGCTAACATGGGAGTGACCTATAAGATTTTATAGGGATAGCTCCCTTGATTTATTATTTGAATGCCATATCTAAGTCCTAATATATTGGGATGAAAAGGGGTAAATAAGTATTTGATAAATGAAACCTAATCTAAAGTGTGGTGATGCACCTAAATGATCTTTCATCCACTCACTCAAATTGAACTCTTAACACACTAATGGGCTTTAAAAAAAAGTAATCCTCATTAGTTATTATGCATAAATGTTTCATGTGGAGGTTTCACTAGGTGAATGGAATGCAAATTTTATGACAAGAATGCCTACAAGGAGATGTTCACTAGTCATGTCACACTTCCAAACCCCATCACTTATACTTCTACCCTCCACATAACCTACATAAGACACCTTCTTGACATCTAGGTGAATAAGGACCTGAAAGGGAAAGAAAACCATCACATTTACAATATATGTCACCATGAAATATCTATAAATGTTTATTGATCAATCCAAATAGGTGCACAAGTACAAACACTGTCAACGTTTCCTCATAGTATCATGAGGGATATTATAGAAGGTTAAAATCCATTAATATATAAAAAAAATGGATATAAATAAGGATAAATGTGGAATGTAAAGGTGTAAAATGGGTCATGAATGACTAAGGTCTACTCGATGTAGTAGTCACATTAGATACACAATCCCTCTTCAACCTTCTCCATGCATAACTCCTCCTTAATGACTCTTTGAATGAGTCATTAGCATTGAAATGACGTGGTAAAGGATGAGTCAAATTCAATTATCCTTTTAAAATATTTTATCATGCTCAAAATAGTCCATCACTTCATTTTTTGGAGGTTATAATATGCAAATAAGGGCAATTAGGCTCTCAAGAGGCATTGAGTAGCTTATCTCCCTTTCATGCATTGACCAAACTATGAAATTTCCTCCTTACTATCATAATGGATATGAAGAGTGTCCATATCACCCCTAAAATTATTTACATGGTGTTATTACTTACATTAAGTCTCTTCCTTAGCCTCTCTATGCCAACTTTGAGTCCCTTGGATGACCAAGTAGGCCAAATAGGCCAATTAGGCCTAATTGCCTGGCTGCTTGTAAGTTGGACTCCATGAAACTTGCAATAAATCTTGATAACATATGGATAATTTTGGTTCATACTTTATAAAACATCATCAACCATGATATAGGCATATACAAGTATCAGGCACTTAAAATTTCACTTCTCCTAGTTGACCAGTCCACCTTTCTCTAGCACTTGTAGACTAGTAATTTTGAGTGAGCTTTTAGAGACATTTAAAATAAAAAATTTGGGTATATTATAACTTTAGTGGATGGAAAAAGTCCTAAATAATCCCCTCTAATGATTTTAAACTCTTCATTGTGTATATAACTATACATTCTACCCAAAACCTTACAAAATTATAGATTTATGACACTTCCATACAATGTTCGTACAACTCACTACCATAAATATATTATCCCATATGTTTATTACTTGATTTAAGTGTTATATATGAAAAAACATTGATTTTGGATGCAAATATTTAGTGACCTCTACCACTGGGTCTGTACTAGTGTTCTAGGGAGGTTTTGGGTGTCCAATACTCTTAACAATGATTCATAGAGTATGGACCCCTAAACTAAAAAATACTACCATATATTTTAGGTACATGGACCCATCCAAATTTCATGATAGGATCTATTTTCTATGTAAAGAGTGGACTAATATTTGGATGTAGAAAAGTGAGCTTATCATTTTCTACAAGTAATTTGAATATGTTAAACTTCATAACCTTTATTCATAAATGTGTTCCCCTTATTCCCACTCAATATTCCATGAATTTAAGTTAAACATGGTTACCTAAAATATCATATAATAATTTTATAATAATCTATTTTAGGAGAAATATTTAAGCATCCAAAGTGATGACTTGAAGTAGCTGTGTAGGAATGTGAGCTCAGGTTGGGCTTGGAGGCCAAAATGATCATTTTTCACAATTTGCTTGAAAATACCTTATTAGGACCTAAAACAACCCAAAAACACATTATTAATGGAAATAAATATTTTTTTATAAGGTATGAGCATGCCTTAATTTGATGTGGGGTTTCTAAGTCTTAAGAATAGATTCTAGGCATGGAAGGCTTGGGTTGGGTTTGATGAGTTCGAGACCATTGTAGGTGAATTTATGGACCAAAAACCATCACAACACTCCTCCTATATAACCTACATATTTATTAATAACATTTTATGGCTCTATGTCTTGATTAACCCCTCCAAGCATCTCATTTATTTTTTTGTGTTCTTATGTAGGGTTTGGGGATCAAGGACCTAATCTAATCCTAGAGGATGTAAATGTGAATTTTTAAATTTATCTAAGTCAAATTTTTTGAAGTATTGTCAATGATGTCATGGTGATGTCATGGAGGTGTATTTGTAAGTGGATTAAGCTATTTTATATCCTAACTAACAATGACAAAGTGTGCAATGTGTTTGTCCTAGTGTGCTTAAAGTTGGCTTGGTTGATCTTTAGTTTTGACATGGTTAGATATGGTCAAGGATAAGTATGGTGATTTGAAAATATTAAATGGGTCCTATAATATTTTTTATAATCTTTGAGTGTGTATTTACATGATTATAATTGATTTGGTAGTCCATTATTTTCATTTAGACATGTTGGACCTAGTGGTAAAAAATCTAAGTAGGTAGATTTCTGACGTCACCATTGCTATGTGTAGATGAGTTAGGGCGATTTGGTCATATGGTTTTTATAAAATTAGTCCTTAGTTACTATGTGATAAATATTATTTTATGCACATAAGAGCAATCAAATATATGTGGGTGAAAATTTTGGCTTTTAGGCATTTTGACAATGTTTTCACATAATTAGCCAAATTTGCATGAGGCAAGAAAGAGATGAGTAATAATTTTGATGGTGGCATATATCACATGTGTGGAAATTTAAAAATAACATGATTATATGGGTTTTTTAATTTTGTTACCTAGTTGATTTATGATAAATTTTAGATCATGTGCTGAAGTACATCAAAAGATATGCATGTGCAAAGTTGGCCTTCCAGATAATTCTTGACATAGTTGGATATGTGAATAAATAAATCTAAGGAGCCATTTTAATGTCATTATATATCACATGTGTGAGGGTTTTAGGATAATATTGACACATGGTTGGATTTTAATATGTGAGGAGATCATATTATCTAAATTTTAGAACATGCTCTTGAATGAAGCAAATGATATGGAGGTGCAAAGTTGGCCTTCCAAGTAGATAATCAAAGGTTCCCATACTTAAATTTTTTTGAGTAAGGGTAAAGAACAAGACCAAATGTAGATCCTATGGATTACAAGAGATTATATATATTGATTGAATGGTTCACAATTCATGATAAGGACCTAGCTGATCTATAGAGATCGAAAGTGCATAAGAGTTCATACATCTAGATCTATGATGTGTAGCAAGTCAAAAAGGTCGAAGTGTTCAAGGTTTAATGTTGAGAAAAGATAAATATCAAGATTATTCTAGGATAAATGACAAGTTATTTTTTTATTGATCAATATCAATGGTGCACATTTAATTCAAGAGGTCAAAGAGATAGCTATCTAGCATGACTAAAGTGAGGACAATCTTGAAGAGATCAATAGAGCGTATGAGGTCAAACTTTCCATATTACATGAGATGAGGTCAACATCTTCAAGGTTTAACATTTAGGCATTGGTGTACTATGCATTAAATATTTAATGATATTGATGATGTATGATAAATATGAAGTAGAAATGACATGATATGAGAGCTTAGTGTTTGATGTTTAGCTATGACCATTTATTTTTGAATCTTTGAATTTAACAAAGGAAAGACCAATGTCTAGTTTTTGAGCCATAACTTTTGATATATACATAATTTTACCATGAATAAAAAAGTGAATTTATAAATTAATCCAAGGTTCATTTGGAAATATAAAGATGAAGGTTTGAATTTATGTACATATAAAGATATTGAGCTTTAAAGTTGATTATGTTTTTGTGCATGAACTATTAAGAACCCAGGAAAGATGTTTTAGCTTGTATTGATGTTATTTTGATGTATCATGATGAATTATATATTTTTGAGTGTTTTATGATCCATAAGTATGATCTGTGTGCATTATGAAGATTTTATCAATCATATGCAGTATGAAAAAAGGTTTACATATTGATTATGTGTTCGTTCATGGTGACTATGTGCATAAAATGTTGTTTGAGCAATTTGTACTTAAATAGAAGGGTACTATGATGATTTTTGGAACTTAAGGAGGACCTATAAATCATATGTAATGGGTCCATGCATTTTGAAAGTGGTCTTTTTTTCTTAATTTTGTTGGAGAAGTGTCAAAGAACTGAATGGGTTTCCATAGGACCTAAAAGTGACGTAGGCCTATTTGAAAGTGGATTATGCTTATGTGTGACCCATGTGAGATGCCTCAAGGATGAAGGCATGAATTGTAGCTAATAAGGAAAGATTAGGATCTTCTTAATTCATTATTTATCTATAAATGTTGAAACTAAATGTGTTAGTTTCTATATGATTAGAAGACTTTGTGAGACAAGTGCAAGGTGTATGTGAGAGTTATGGAGCAAAGGAGAGGTAGAGTGCCTAGTTGATGATTTGATAAGTAGAGTAGAGTGAGGACTATGTGTATGAACTATAGGTCATATTTATGATGTACAAATAGTTCCCTTTTTGGTGGAGGATATGTGAAGAGGTTTGAGTGTGCATATGAGGACAATTTGAGTGAAGAAGGAGAGAGATTGTGGCTTGCATATGTGAGAGGCCTATATGAGATAGAGTGAGACTTGATTCAAGGATTAGAAAATATATATCCATAATCAGGTCTTGAAGACATCATTTATAATGTGTAATTATTCAAGGAGGGTCTAAAGTACTTGATCTTCCTTAGGGGTAGTTGTTCCTTGTGAAATAGGTGTTTCACTAAATACCTTTAGTAAGGATGATATGAATAAAGTTTATAGGTCTAAAGGAATTGAACAATCTCTTATTTTTTATTTTTTATAGGACAATAATCCATGTGTTACAAGATTAGAAGTGGGTTTTATTCCCCATGAGGGTTTCCCATAGGAACTATGTGTTGTGTGTTTGATCTTGTGCATGCATTAAATGAATAAGTTATCTTGTTAATGTTGCTTGATCAAGTTGATATATGTTGACTATATAATAATTTTAAAAGACTAAAATTATAATTAAAATATCTAGGTTCATTGATTCACCCCCCCTCTCAATGATTATACCACTAACAATTAGTATTATAACAGGTACTTTGGTAAAGGCTTGATGGCTTAAAGGTGATCTAAGGTACAATATGGGTAGTCATCAAGGAGGTTTCTCTACTAAGCGGGCACCAATGTTAAATGGATTGAATTATTATTTTTGGAGTGAAAGAAGGAGATAATACATTATTTACTTAGTATTTTATGTATGGAAATCTATTTTAGATAGTTATGTTGTTCCTACTACTCCTCCATCTAATGTTGCAGACAAGAAGCTATTTGAGAATAATTCTAAGGCTATGAATGCCATCACCTATGGTCTTACAAATATTGAGTTTACTAAGGTAATATATTGTAAATATAATAAATAAATATGAGACAAAATGTAGATAATTTATGAAGGATATTCAAAGGTCAAGCTTGTTATGTTGTACACTCACACAAGGTAATTTGAAAGTCTCAAAATGATTGAAGAAGATTATATGGCATCCTTTCTATAGAGAGTTGATGAGATTGTGAACATCATTAGAGGTCTTAGAGAGAACCTTGAAGAGGCTGCTTTTTCTCAAAAAGGAATTAAGGTCTTTATTCCCCAAGTTTGATCTAAAAGTATTTGCCATAGAAGAAAGTCATGATCATACTCAATTGAAGTTGGATCAATTGCATGGCACCCTTACTGCCTATGAGATGAGGAAGAATGATGATATACCACCAATTAAGGAAGCAATCAAGACAAAGATGAAGACAAAGAAGGAGTTACAAGGTAATAAACCCAAAGAGGATGACAATTTTGATATATATGAGGATGAAATAATTACTTTGATTTCAATTAAATCAAGAACAGGTTCAACAAACTATAAAGGTAAACTACTCCTCAAGTGATTCAATTATGGTGAGATAGGAAATTTTGCTAATAAGTGTCCTCATAAGTATAATAATAATAATGATGAAGAGCATGATCAATTTCATGATGATGGCAAGAGATCATTAAGGTTTGATAACTATAAAAAGGGATTAAAAAGTTTTGGCAAGAAGAAGTACTTCAAGGACAAGAAGAGTCTCTACACCAAAGAAGATTTCAGCTCATTAGATGAGAATAAAGTCAGTGAATTAGAGTATGATAATGAAGATGATGGTCCTATTTAAGATGAATATCTATTTATGGTTGAGGAAGGTAGTTGATCACATCAAAAGGAGTCTACTTGGAGTGATTCAGAAGATGAATAAGATGAGGTGGATTATGAGACTACATTGACAAATGCTCATGAAGAACTAAATATTGAGAAGAATATCAATAAGAATATGATATATAAACTCAAATAATATGAGGAATAATTTAGTGTGTATGAGGAAAGAATATATGAAGACACCAAGGAGCATGAAGATATAGTCAAACATCACAATTGTCAATTAGAATTCCTATCTACAAGACTGAAATCTAAAAAGATGAATGCTAAAGGTATGTAATTGAAAATGAGTCATTAAGATCTAAGTTAGAGAAGAAATATAGTAAGGTGAAGTATTTTATGATATTTTAAAAGATCTCAAGTGATCTTGACAATATTTTGAATGATAAAAAACATGCAAGTGATATAGCTATTCTTGGATGCAAATAAGAACTAGAGAATGCAACTCAAGACAAGATGAAGACTAATGAGATCAAGGTGGATCAGTGTTTGGAGAAAAATCATTAGATAAGGAATGAAAGTGTTGGTATAATGAAGATAAATCAGATCAGACAATCAAATGCCATAAGGTATACATAATTCAATGGTTACTACTATACTTGTAATCAGTTTGGGCATAGAGCTAGATAATGTAGATGACCTATTAAAAATTATTTTGCATGGGACTATGATGGGGGTCATTAATAAAAATGAGTGAGCAAGATTAAGTGTTTCAACTATCTTAATGAAGGACACTTTTCTAAGCATTTTCCAAATAATGAAATGCAAGGTAAGTCTTCTTCAAAAAAGAGTAGTTTGTTTTAGTTGTCATGACATTGGACACATTGATATTTATTATCTAAATAAGGTAAGACAAGATGAGTTTCCATCAATGAGTATGATTTTCCACAGCTATGAACAAAGAGTTCATATTTCTAGATTTTTCAATCAAAAGACATTAAGTTAGAATAGATTCGATCAGGCTCCTAGAGTGCAAGGAAGACAGAAAGTTAACTCATGGAAACCAAAGGTGGTAAGTATGAATCATGATGGATCTATTGGTCCAATTAATATATTTGTTATGGTGTAAAATAATACAAAAGGAGAAGAGTGCCAAGGGCTCTCATTGTCTACTCATTTTGAGAATGAAGAGACCAAGTTTAAGGAGAAGACAAAGGTATTGGTTGAGGCTATTTATGAGATGTGTATGGATCCAAGTGAACATAAATTATTAGTGCTTAATGATGAGGTTCCTAACTACAATGTGGATTATTTAAATGAAGAGGTGTGATAAGATTCCATAGTTGTTCCATGTGTTGTCAATTATATCTTAGAAGAGAAGGAGAGTGATATACAAAAATAACTAATTGTCATAGTTTAGACTAAGAAGAAGGAGAAAAAATTAATAAATATTATAGCTAAAAGAGGATTCTAGTGGTTACTGAGGAGATGTGGGCCACTCTTGGCTTCACTTTTTTCTAAAGAACATTGTGTGTAAAAGATGTCTCTATTTATGTTCCTTGAGAGATTCCTTTCAAGTGGAGAAACAAGTGTTGCTGTGGTGTTCATCAAATGGTCTTAGAAGTCTAGATATAAGTTTTTTCAATTGGAACAAGTATGTCTAAATGGAAGAGATGTTGTGGTGATGATAAAATGATGTCATAACTATATATGGTCAATTTGTAGGGTCAGATTGAAAGTTTTTCAAGTGTAAAAATAGGATTTGTGTTTTTTCAAGATGATATTTTTGCATAGAAAGGTTTGTTGAACTTATTATAACATGCTCTAGGTGATTTTGTGGTCTGAAGGGTTGTTGAAGTCAAATTGGAGATTTTTACTTGCTCTTGAATTTCCTAGTTTATGCTTAAGAGTTACAAGTCCTAAATTGGGTTATAAGATGTGTGGGTTTCCAAAGGTGTGGAATCTCAAATATTGGTCTAGAAGTGTGTGATTGGTGTCTCCTATTGTTCAAGAAGTTTCATAGGTGTGCATTCACCATAAGGAAGTTTGTTGACTCTACTTATTTTAAGGTTCTAAGGTTTTGGACCTTGATAGAAAAGTGGTTTATCTTATGATTTGAGCTTTGAGGCTTCTTAATATGTTTAATGGGCCAAATGTGTTGTCAAATTATTCATTTTAAGGTTTTTAGATTTTAAGTTATTCATTTTTTGTCAAGGATGGAGGCTTAATTGACAAGTTAATTTGTGAAGGAAGTATATTTAAAAGGATGAGATAGGTGATAAAAATTGGTGTGATTTATGGGGCATATGAGATTGATCTAGATATGAAGTTTCAAGTATTAAAGGTTCATATACTAAAATTTGTGGGCTCTAAAATTTATAGGTAGGGTTATAAGGAGACTAGACAAGCCTTGTGTGAAGAAGAGTAATTTTTGCTCAGTTTCTACAAAGAGAAAGGTATGTATGTTTTAAATAGATTTATTAAGTTGGTTAAGAGCAAGTGTCCTATTTGGTGAGTGGCATGAAGTTTTGTTAGTGGTCCTTGAGCTTGTTTGAGAGAGAAGGTTAGTAAACATGTATGGTGTGTGGAGATTTGAAGATGCTCAAGAGGTGCAATGGATTAAAAATATTAGGAGTCCCTCTCAGATGCTTCTTGGTGAGTTACACATCAGATTTTAGTTTTTTTTGTGTTTATTCTTCATTTGTTACAATGCTTGGTTGAAAAAGAGTGTTGGAATGGAACAAGAGGAAGTTATCAAGGTAAGAAGAGGTAGGATCAAGGAAATGGGAAGTTTGTACTATATTTATAATATGGTATACTCCTATTTGTAGTATTTTTATGTTTGAAATATTATTTTGTGCCCACTTTGTCATTGTGTCAAATGGGGAGAAAGTGCATGAGCTTGGGGGTGTTTGAAGAGAGAAAATGAAGGTGAGATGTATTTTGCTATATGATGGGTGTTGACATCAATGACAAAGGGGGATATTGTTGAAGTATTATAAATGATGTCATGGAGGTTTCATGGTTAGTGGATGAATCAATTTGATAGACTAAGTGTTAATGACAAAGTGTGCAATGTGTTTGTCTTAGTGTGCTTGAATTTGTCTTGGTTGATCTTCAGTTTTGACATGGCTAGTGATGGTCAGGGATGAGTATGGTGATTTGAGCATGTGAAATGGGTCATATAATAGTTTTTATAATATTTTAGTGCTTATGTTCATGCGTTTAATTCATATAGTAGTCCATTATTTACATTTAGACATGTTAGGTCTAGTGGTAGAAAATTTGAGTAAGCAGTTTGTTGACATCATCATTGCCATGTGTGGATGAGTTAGGGGGATTTGGTCATATGGTTGTGATCACATTATTCCTAGTTACTATGCACTAAATCTCAAGTCACTAACCTAAATTCATTCAAAGATATGTGGGTGTAAAGTTGGGCTCTTAGGCATTTTGATAGTGTTTTCCCATACTTAGCCAAATTTGCATGAGGAAAGAAAGAGCTAAGTAGGCACTTTGATGGTGGCATATATCAAAAATGTGGAAATTTAAATATAATATTATTATATGGGTCTATTTAGTTTGTTTCCTAGTTTAGTTTTACTAAATTTCATATCATTCATCGAATCACATCAAAAGATATGCATGTGCAAAGCTGGTCTTCTAGGCAATTATTAACATAGTTAGCTCTATGAATAGATAAATTGAAGGAGGAATTTTAATGTAATTATATATAAAATGTGTGAGGGTTTAAAAATATTATTGAAACATGGTTATATTATTCTATTTGATGAGATTAGATGGTCCAACTTTTAGAACATGCTTTTGAGCGAAGCAAAAGATATGGAGGTGCAAACTTGGCCTTTCAAGTAGATAAGCAAAGGTTCCCATAGTTGTTTTTTAGCAAGGGTAAAGAACAAGATCAAATGGAGATCCTATGGATCATGATAAATCATAAATATTTATTTAATGGTACATGGTACATGATAAGGACCTTGATGATTTGTAGATATCGATAGTGCATATGAGTTCATACATCTAGATCTATGGTGTGTAACAAGTCAAAGAGGTCAAACTGTTCAAGGTTTAACATTGAGAATAGATGAAGATAGAGCTTATTATAGGATCAAAAGTGAGTGGGTGTTTATAATTATTGATATCAATGGTTTTCATTAAATTCAAGAGGTCAAAAATATAATTGTCTAGCATGACTAAAGTGAGGACAATCTCGAAGAGATCAATAGAGCGCATGAGGTCAAAGTTTCTAGATTGCATGAGATGAGGTCAACATGTTCAAGGTTTAATGTTTGGGTGCTGGTGCACTATACATTAAATATTAAATGAGATTGATGGTTGGGTATCAATTTTAATTAGTGGGGACATGAGATGAGAGCTTCGTGTTTGATTTTTAACTATGATCATTTTGTTTTGAATATTTGAATTTAATAAAAGAAAGACTAGTGTTTGGTTTTTAAGCCATAAATTTTTATTGATGCATAATTTGACCATGAATAAAAAATCATAGTTATAAAGGAATCTAATTTGAATATGAAAATATAAATTTTAAGGTCTGAATGTATGTATAAACAAAGATATTAAGCTTAAAATTTGACTATGTTTTCATGCATAAACTATTAAGAATCTGGGAAGGATGTTTGAGCTTATGTTGATGTTATTTTGATGTCTCATGATGAATTAGCTATTTTTGAGTTTTTTAGACTATATCAAGATTATATATTTTTATTATTAATATTCTATCAATCATATTCAATATGAAAAAAGGTTTAAAAATTGATTGTGTGTTCATTCATGGTGATTGTGTGGACAAATTTTTTGTTTGAGCGATTTGTGCTTAAGCAGAAGGGTACTATGATGATTGTTGGAACTTAAGGAAGACCTATGGATCATGTGGAATGGGTACATAAATTTTTAAAGTGGTCTTTTGTTCTTAATTTTATTAGATAAGTGTCAAAGAATTGAATGGGTCTCCATAGGACCTAAAAGTGATTTAGGCCTATTTGAAAGTGGATTGTGATAAGTGTGACCCATGTGAGATGACTTAAGGATGAATGCATACATTATGGAAAATAAGGAAAGATTTTGATCTAGTTAATTCATTATTTAAATATAAATGGTGAAACTAAATGTGTTGGTTTCTCGATGAGTGGAAGACTTTGTGAGATAAGTGCAAGGTGGATGTGAGAGTTGTAGAATGAAGGAGAGGTAGAGTGCCCAGTTGATGAGTTGACAAGTAGAGCAGAGTGAGGACTATGTGCATGACATGTAGGTCACATTTTTGATGTCAAAATAGTGATCTTATAGGTTGAGGATATGCAAAGAGGTCTAAGTGTGCATGTGAGGATAGTTTGAGTGAAGGAGAGATATTATGGCTTGCCTATGTGAGAGGCCTATATGATATAGAGAGAGTTTGTGCAGTGCTTAGAAAATAGATATCCATCATCAAGTGTTAAGTACATCAATTATAAGGTATAGGTGTTAAAGTATGGTCTAAAGGGCTTTATATTCCTTAGGGTAGATTACTTCTTGTGAAATAGGTGTTTCATTAAATGCCTTTGGTCAAGATGATATGATCAAGGTTTACTGATCTAAAGGAGTTGACTAGTCTCTAGTTTTTAATTTCTTATAAGACAGTAGTCCATGTGTTTCAAGCTTGAGAGTGGGTTTTATTCCCCATCAGGTTTCCCACAAGAACTATATGTTATGTGTTTGATCTTGTGTATTCATTTAATGAAGAAGCTCTCTTGTTAATGTTGTTTGATCAAATTGATATATGCTAACTGTCTAATAATTTGAAAGGAATATAATTGTAATTAAGATATCTAGGATCACTAATTCACCCCCCTCTTAGTGATTGTACCTCTAACATAAAATACATTTAATGGTATTGGGACATATCTATTATCCTATCTTGAAGCTTCTAAACCTCATAACACTCTCTAACAAGCAATTCACCTCTAATTTCCACATATGGCTTGTGACTACCAATTCATGCCTAATAGGCCTAATTTACTCTTTTAGACTTCTCCTTGATACAAGGATACAAAAAAAAATGGAGGACTTATAACACATATTAATCATGATAATATACCCTCTTCCATGTCCTTTCACCCCTTCCATTATCTCAACACATGTCTAACTTTATTTTTGTTGACTACTTATTGGAAGCCTAATAGGTTTGGTTGTAGGTGTAGTTTCTCTTCATGTCTAAAATTCTTAGGTTTAATGAATGATTAGGAAATATTAATTATGACATTACTATCCTACATAATCCTTTTATCTCTCTCCCAACCACCCTTCACCGATGTCCAATCATCTAGGACTCAACCACCTTGTTTTCTTCCTGACTGTAGGTATCTCAAATTAGGCTCTTGACTACAAGTCAGGGTGGGTTACTCCTCATGATACTACTACCATAACCTATCAATTATTATTATTATTATTATTATTATTACTATTATTATTATTATTATTATTATTATTATTATTATTATTATTATTATTATTATTATTATTATTATTATTTCCATGAGTTTTTCAACCTCAGAACACTCCATACTATAAGGCTCCCAAAAGGAACCTCTTTCCCAAATTATCCTAAAGACTTCCTAGACATAGTTTTGAGTCTCTAGGAGTCCTTTATTGAGTTTAAAATTTGAGTTTAGTTGACATTATTGGCTATAATTTTTCATAAATGAAAATGAATCCACTCTAGTGAATCATAAATTCATTCTCTCCTTTGTCTACCCACATAGGTTTGTAGGTACTTGGTGGTGCTTGACTAAATCTCTCACCCTAGGATTAGTTGGTATTTAAGAGCTCTACCTTTCAGTTATCATATGAATAAAACCACCAATAGGAGGTTATAAAACCATTTAAAAAACAAGTGGATATATGTATGGCTCAGTCATCTTCCATACTGAAACTTCTAGGATTACCATAGAATTGATGCTTTCATTACTTTGTCAACATAATCTTGTGTGAGCTTACTTGGAATGTTTGACAAAGATTTTCACTTGAGTGTTTGATATTTTAATTATACCTCTTATTAATCTAAATTTATTTATGATACATATACTTCTCCTGACCTCTTAACTATCTCACTATCCTTTATCACATAATAATCCCAAAGTCAATCTCTCTCAAGAAGCCTGGGCTATAGATGTTTTTTTTATTTTAGGCCTATGAAAGAGTTAAGGTATCCCATATGGATGATATAATACTCCTTGAGAATCAATCATAGATTTTAATTTCCATCAAAAACATCATAGTCTTATGAAGCACATAGTTTACTCAAGTTTATTCATATGCCAAGTCTAGGCCAATGAAGGTTGATGTACTAGCCCTATGCATGGATTGAGTACCCTATGGAGTACCTTGTCTAAGAATAAAGACCTAAAAGCTTCCTTTCAAGTTTTGGTTCATCATTTTATTTGAATATTCACTCACTTGGTCATCTTCATTTCAATTACAACATTTTAAAGGATTAGCAACATGTGACTATTATCTTTAACACTATAGGTTTTCAATAGATTTCTCAGTCAAGTATATGACCCATATAGGTCTAAAGTTTCATGGCATTATGACTTCCAATGGTTAAAAATGATGTGTAGGTTTATTTTCATGGTTAAATCCTTGGAATGAAGGACTGATGGAATAGGGTGGCTATGGGGTGACATGGAAGGTGAAGCATCAAAATAGGCATGAAACATAGTGAAAGGCAGTAAAAGAATAATGGAGGGGAAAGGTATGAATAAGACATGGATTAAAGCATGGAAACCATTTAAAAACAAACCAAAAGAACTTTGAGGATCCTCATACACCAAACTCTTCTCATGGCACTTTTGGAGGCAAAAGAGGGGCAAACATAGTCAAGAAATGAAACCTAGGAAACTCAGAAAAACCTTAATCTTTACAAAAGACCTTAAAATCTTATAAAAGTGACTGAGTAATCTTGGAGGTGAGGAGTATGGTTTATAATCCATTAAGTCTTCCATGGACATTATTAATTTAACATCTTCCATCTTCTTGTGTTATATTAGAGGGTTCCGCAGATGCTATTAAGCTATACACAATGTTCATCACACAGTGATCTTCAAGTATGCCCAAGTCCCTTTATTATTGATATATTTTGAGGTGACAAGAGTCCATTGGAAATCTAAATTTAGCAAGAAGGTATGGTGAATCATGAAACACCCTACAAACTCATCAAGTCAGCCCATAACTTCTGATGAAGACATTTAACCTCTGTTCAATACCCAAACTTTCCTATAGATTATAGAATATGTTATTTTTGGTGTTTGTTGGTTCCAAAAGCTCACATGTGTGAGTAAATTACAAATAATTCCATAAGAAGTTCCTTTTGGACCTGAGAAAACTAGATCAATCACTAGTTTGACCATACAAGCCCATAATCCATGAAAATCATTTTGTTGAACTTGGTATGTGTAGATAAGGATGGCATACAAATTCCTTAACATAATAAATAATGTTCATAAATATTAATAAACCAATACCTATACAAATTCCCATGTGTGGAATCAACCTAAGTGTATTTCTATGGTTATGAGCTTGGGCACCCATTATCTCTCCTCTGTATGGTACAAGCATAAACCTAAGGAGCTATCTAGGTTTGAAAAGGAAGTAGGTGAAGTGATATGGATATTTTTGGGTATATTTGACACCATTTAACCATGAAACCTTGATGAAGCACTTTCCATAAATTCATATTCATCCTTAGATCCTCTTCTGTATATCACAGTCTAAACATTTTCATACAATTACAACAAATACACAAAACTCTCTATCTATCCACCATTTTCTCCATGTCTCAATCTAATAATCATCATTTTAGGGCCAAATAAGAGGAATAATGAGTTAATAAACCACTTTAAATAGGAGAAAACATAGGGAAGAAGTGGAATGGCCACAATTTGGCATGTGGGGGCCACTTGGCTAGTGGGAAGGGTGTGAGTGGGTCTCAAAAAGGTTTTAATGTCATGAAATGCATAAGGGTGAAAATTTGGAATGGATAAGCTCTCTTAAATACCCATTTTAGTGCAATTTATTAAAACATTTCCCCTTGCTAAGGTTTTACAAAGCAAATAGACTTATATGAAGTGGATTGAGGGGAATATGATGCTTAAAATGGGGTGTTTAAAGGTGTTAATTGAGCTTAGATGAGTGAATCATGAAAAAATATTTAAACACAAAATTATCCTCATTTCATATCCTCCAACATTGTTAAAACACCTTCATATTACCAAAAGATCCATAAACTCCTCAAATAGGGCAAAAACAATCATGGACTTTTAGGACCTTTTGTTAGTCATCTCTCTTATTCAAAGACCACTATGACACCTAAAAACTCACCAAAAGGCTCAAGAAACTCATGACATAATTTATTAATTATGAAACTATTTAACATCATGACACTCTTAACAAGATTTAGATACTCTCAATAGGACCAAAGATGACATGACTATGCTAAGAATCTCCATAAGTAGGCTAAGGTGGTGGTCACTAAAAGTTATTAATGTTAGGGGTTAAAATTTGGCCTATGAAGCCAAAAATGTCGATATTTTGGTCATTCTAAGGGGTGACCAACTTACTAGTCAAGAGAACCTAGTGGTTCAATATGACTCATGAAATGACATACCACATTCATGGACTATCCAATTGATCTAGTATTCAAGGACACTTATTGGAATTGAAGAAACAAAAAGATACACAAAGAAATAAAACCTAGATCTAAGAAGAACACTTAAAAATAGGAACAAATAAGGAAAGGAACTAAAGTAATAAGACAACTACCTATAACTTGTGTGACACACTTATTGAACCAGATAATAAACTACTAAAAAAGTAACCTAAATTTGACTTCCTTCATCTAGGATCAAATGAAAATGTTCCTTGATACCTATGGCACCATGATGTGTGGTTTTCATGTGTTTATTTGGGTCTAATCATATTTTGATCACTATATGACAATTTTTACCAATAGTTGGGAGCATATCATTCTCATGGTCTCTTAAAAGGGTGACTAGACCCCCTGACTCCATCCCTGGATGCATGGGTTGACTATTAGATTCAAGAACTGAATCACATTCTTCCCATATCCTTATATTTTTCATATTCAATCTCATCTTATATTCAATCATGGGTTGTACTTGATTCTGCCCATTAAACTCAAAGTGGTTAGCTACCCATGTATCCTTGACAAGATACTTTTCAAACTCTTCATGGTGTAAAGATGGAGTGTTTAAATTCAATAAAAAGTCTTCTAAATCTTCCCAAAAATACATCTCTTCATGATTAATGGAAAAATCATGGGGTCCACTTATATTTTTGCCATATTCTTGTAAGACACCATGCTGATCACCCACCTCCAACTCTTGATAGAGTCATATCAAAGTTCTTGATCAACTGCAACTTTTTCATCTTCATCTTCAATTAACAAGGCAACTCTTAAAACCATTGAAGTTCCAATTCATCCTACCTTGGTAATTATTTATTGAGAGGATCCTCCTATAATAATTAATAGAAATGTACAAATAATAAGAATTAACAACACAAATTAAATCTAAAGAACACTTGAAAAGATTGAATTGATCGCAAACCACTTTGAGGGGAACCTCCTTTGAGAAATCTCAATACAATATTTTTTTTATGCCTTTAATGGCCTCAACACTTATATATAAATTCTAAACTAATAAATTAATACTTCCCATGAATGTGGGATAACACAAAATGCCCACGGGATGACTTATAAAGCATAGACATCCATAGAAACTACTAAATGAAGAAATATAAGATATATCATGGGTTCATAACATCCCCTCCCTCTTAGAAAAATATTTGTCCTTAAAGATTTAGATGTGGGAATTGGAGTTGAATCTAAAATAGTGGTTCTCATGTTGCATCTTTTGGTTGCATTTTGTGCCATTGAATTAAAACCTCGATGATAGAGTGGGAGAGAAGTTGGCATGTGCATCTATCTAAGATTACCTCTAATTTAATAATAATGGATCCTTCATTATCAAGTTTAGGTAAAATAGTCTACACTCTGATGTTTGTGCTAATAAATTTCCTCAAACAAGAGACATGAAATACTGGGTGAACTTGGGAAGAAGGTGGGAGCTCTAATTTATAAGCAACTGACCCAATATTCTGAAGAACTTTATAGGGACCATAGAGCTTGGGGGCTAGCTTATGATTCCCTTTGATTTTATGGAGAATTTCTTGTATATCTATAGGTAGAGAAAAACCATATCACCTACTTGAAAAGTGTGATTAGAATAGTGTTGATTTGCCTGTTGTTTCATTTGATTTTGTACCACATGAAGATTTTATCATAGAGTGCTAAGGATTTGATCTTAGGTTTGAATAAGTGTGTCTACTTCTTGGATTGACGAACTATTAGGGTTATTTAGAAGGAGAATTGGCTATGCTTGTCCATAGAATACTTCATATGGATTCATTTTCATTAAAGTGTGGTAAGATTTATTGTACCACCATTTGGTGAGAGGGAGCCACATTTCCCACTGATGTTGTTGTTCTAAGGTGAAGTAATGAAGGAATTTTTCCAAGCATTTATTGACAATTTCCATCTAGCCATCTATATATGGATGATACCCATAACTCATCTTTAATTGAGAACTAGTACATCAAAATAGTTCCATCCAAAAATGGCTACTGAAGGTTACATCACAATTGGAAACAATAGATGAAGGAATGCCATGAAGATGGAAAATCTAGTTTAGGAAACTTTGTGCAATTGTGGAGGTGGTATAAGGCTGGTTGATGGCACAAAAATGACTATATTTGGAGAGGTTGTCAACCACAACCAAGATCACCATTTTATCTCTAGATTTAGGGAGCCCTTCATTGAAATCCATATAAATATCTATCCAAATCTTGGTAGGGATGGGTAAGGGTTCAAGTAACCTAGGGATGAGTGTTGTTTCACCTTTGTTGCATTGGCATATATCACATTCAGTCACCATCTATTGAATTGAATTTTTGATTCCCTTCTAAAAGAAGTTACATCATGCCCACTCATACATTTTGAGAAACCCTAAGTGCCTTGTAGATGGAGAAGCATGGAGTTCATAGAATATAACCTACTACAAATCTATGCTCTGGGGAAGCACTAAATGACCTTTGTATCGTAGAGAAGTACCATCCCAATAATAATGTTATATAATCAAGGGGTCAGTGATCAACTATTGAATTATTTAGGACAATGAGGAGTCATTGACATAGCCCTATTGTATAGTGTATAGCTAATTCAAAATAGGCATGAAAATAGCTAAAAGGGAAGCTTGATCCACAAATGTATGAGATAGATCATCAACAACAATATTCTATTTACCTTTCTTGTAAGTTATCTGATAGTTATAACCCATGAGTTTATTGACCTATTTATTTTGTAATGGGGTAGACACTCATTGTTTCAAGAAATATTTCAAACTTTGGTGATCAATTTTGATTCAAAAATGATTACCTAATAGGTATGGTTTCCACTTCTGTACTGCATGTAAAATGGCCATCATTTTCTTCTCATAAGTAAAGAGCACTAAGTTATTTCCAAAAAGGGCTTTACTAGTGAATGTAATTTGGAATCCTTCTTGGAGGAAAACAACACCCAATTCATTGTTGTAATCACCACTCTCAATAGTGAAGGTCTTGGTAAAATTTGGCATAGCTAGAATAAATGTAGTATACATAGCTTGTTTTAATGCTTCAAATGCACACTAAATAATTATTGTCCAAGTAAAATTATCCTTTTTTAACATAAATATCAATGGAGCTGGAACTTCTCATAATCTTTGACAAAATTATGATAGTATCCAGTTATCCCCAAAAAACTATGGAGGCTCTTGAGTGTCTGAGGATGTGGCCAATTAATCATAATGGTTATTTTTTTTAGATCCACTTGAACCCCTTAGGCTGAAACAATATGCCTAAGATACTAAACTTCATCCTAGACAAAATTACATTTGGACTATTTTACACAAAGATGATGGTCAGAGAGAAGTTTCAATGTGAGTTATAAATGTTGGAGATGCTCAGACCATGTTTTACTATAAATGAGGATATCACTGAAGAAGATCAAAATAAAATTCCACAGGTAAGGATGGAATATTTTATTCATCAATGCTTGGAATGTTGAAGGAGAATTAGTGAGGCCTAAGGGCATGAATAAGAACTCATAATGACCATCATGTGTGCAAAAATATGTGTTAGGGATATCATCCTCATGAAACCAGATTTGGTGATATCCAGAGTAGAGATCTAACTTGGAGAAAAAATGAGTGCCATGAAGCTCATCAAGATGCTCATAAATAACAGGGATTAGGAACCTATCCTTGATTGTGAGGTGATTAAGTGCATGAAAATCAATGCAAAGATGTCATGACCCATATTTTTCCTGATAAGGAGAATTGGGGAAGAATATGGGTTAGTACTGGAGTGAATAATGCCTTGATGTAGTAAGTCTCAAATGAGCATCTCAATCTTGTTTTTTGCTAAAATGGGTAATGATAAGGTTTGATGTTGGGAATAATGCTTCCCAAAAGGAGATGAATATTATGGTCCTTTGGTCATGAAGGTAACAATCCCACTGGTTTAGTAAAGACACGTGCATACCTATGTAGAATGGTTTGAAGGTTAGGAGTAGTGGGGACTATAGAGGTTTATATTTAAATAGAATGGAGCTAGGCAATGACACCATGTGAATTATTCTTAAGAATATTTTCCATGTGATGTGAACTTATGATGATGAGAGATCTAGGTTGTAAGCCTTTCAATGTGTGCTTTTGCCTATTATCTAAAAATTGTATCCAAAGTTTAAAAAAATTCCATAAGATGGGTCCAAGTGTGCATAACCATTGGGATCTAAAAATAACATCACATCCACCTAAGGGCATGGAAAACATGTTGGAGTGAAAGGTATAATCTATGATAGAGATATACACACATTATGACACTTCCATTTTCAAGGTAATGTGCCCCTATTGAAAATCATGACTTCAAAGTTGGAACAAGGATGAATAAAACAATCAGCCTATTTGGTGATCCTAAGGTCAATGAAGTTATGAGTGCTACCCAATTAAATGAGTATTGTGAGAGGGAGATTTTTGAAGTAACCCTTAACCCACATGGTTTGTGGGGTAATCACTCCTACTAAGGCATAGAGAGAGATCTCTATTTGATCTTCTTGAGAATCAAGTTCCACAATCAGCTAAACATCTTCTAGATCATCTATTATATCTTGAACATCTTCCCAATCTTCAATTTTTTGTGGGGAGTTCACATCTAATAGGTAGATCTTTTGCTCAACACATCGATGTTCCCAAGGAAATTTATCATCATAGTTATAACATAGTCCTTTTTCTCTATGGGCTTGCATCTCTACTTTAGTCAAGCACATGATAGGAGTGCTTTTGGTGATTGACATTATTTGAGATCATTGTGGAATTGTATTTTTGAATGGAAAAAAATTAGATTTGAATCATTGTTGGGCTATGATCTTGTCCTCTACCAATTTAGCCAACCTTATGGCTTCTACCATCATGTTGGGCTAGAACATTTTAACCTCAAATTGAATTGCATCCTTCAGTCCACTAACAAAGGAACTCTTGAAGAATTCATCAGATAATCCCTTTGTATGATTGGCTAGTTTTTCAAATTCATTTTGATATTCTCTCCCTTTCCTATTTGGTGATGTTTAGTGAGTTCTCTAGTGAAGTCATCAAAATTAGTAGGGCCAAACCATTTCAAAATGAGGGTGGAAAAATTGATCCATATGGGTTCATCATGAGCCTTGGAATACCAATGATACCATTGAAGGGATTTAATTCCAAGTGAAAAGATGCAAGTGGAACCTTGTTGACATCAAAAGTATTATGCAGACTAAAATATTGTTCATCCTGATAGATCCATCTAGTTGGATTTACACCATTGAATTGAGAGAAATTTAGCTTTGACCCATAATAATTACTAGAAGAATAAAATGCAGTGTTAGAAGAAGATTCTAGATGTCATTTATTGTTCATGGTGGTATGTTACAGACTAAGACCAAGAAATTTTTCATCAAGATCTTTGATGTGGGAATTGAGTGAAACAATCTCATCTTCCATAGTTTTTTCTCCTATTTGGGTTAATACCATGACCTGCCTCAAAGATTTTTTTTTTTTTTTTTGCAATGGATAGGAAAACTAGAGTTAAAACATGTTTAGTAAGGAAGGTTTTAAATTTGGGTAAAAATGGAAGGGGTAAAGGGGATTTTAATACATTTTTTACAAAGTGGGAGTATGATTGATGAAGGTGAGGGCAATTTTAGGAGTAAAAATGGAAAAACTAGAAAATTGGCCAAAGAGGGACAACGGAGTAGAATGATATGATGAACACAAATGAAAAATTTCAAGGTAAATAGATAAAAATAGAAGTTATGGCAAAACCCCAAAAAAATGAAATTTGTAATTTATGAGAATTAGAAGTGGAATTGGGATATGGGACCTCAAGGAAGAAAATACAGGGAATCAAATTTTAGGTGTCTAGGTAAATTTTGATGATAAACAAGGTTATATATGGAGAGATATTGTAAAAAAAATTTACTCTGGTTTCTAGTTTTCTATTTTCTATCTGATGATAAGTCCCCTGAGAGTCTAGTGAGACTCTGTTGATAGTTTGAAAATTCTAGTTTCTGTCAAATATCTATCTATAAGTCCTCTTACAGTATTTGGATACTTGACTAATTGAATATTTTTAGTCTATGAAAAATGTTCTAAACTTGATAGAAATGGGCCCGAAGATTTAATGGTTGCTTAAGGGTTTTAAAAATTTCAGTCTAGCCACCAATGTCATCTAAGCAATTACCGATCTCTAGAAATTTTTTGGCCATAGATTTATCTCTTTACTGCAGCTCTTGGTTTTCCTCATGGATGGGAACTACTCAATTAGGAAGGGGCCATTTCCCATTTTTCTGATAAGTTCTCTCAATGGGCCAGCTACTTTGGGGTTCTTGTGGTACTCCTCACAATGAGTTTTAGTGTTTTCACCCAAACACTTCCCACAACTATGCAGTCAAGTTTTACCCAAATCTAAATAATATTATTGTGATATAGAATAGAGTTATGTAGTAGAATAGAGTTATGAATTTTTGAAAAAAAATAAATGTAAATAACTTATGTAGAAGAATAGATCTTAAAAAAAAATTGTGGCCCTAGAAAGTGCTTTGATACCAGATGAGAGGATCCTCCTGCAACAATTAATAAAAATGTGCAAATAATAGGAATTAAAAACACAAATTAAATCTGAAGAACACTTGAAAAGCTTGAATTAATCATAAACCACTTTGAGTGGGCAACCTCTATTGAGCAAGCTCAATACAATAATTTTGTGGATGCCTTCAATGGCCTCAACACTTATATATAAATTCTAAAATAAGAAATTACTACTTACCATGAATGTGGGATAACACAAAGTGCTCACAGGATGACTTAAAACGCATATGTATCCATAGATACTAGTAAACAGATAAATAAAAGATATATCATGAGTTCATAACATTGACTTATATTATCTTCTCCACTTGGAAAATCAACCTACTATCCTAATCCACTATCTAAGTCTACCATACTGAGTTGTTCAACTTCACTAAATAACTCATGGTATAAGTGATGTCAATGATCTTCTAACTAAATTGAGCTAATCTTGGTCTCAATAATAGGCTCATAATGTTTACCCTCTTTATTATCTCATAGGGAAGGAGTGGCATGAGTGGTGTTTACATTCACTCAATCATTGTGGCATTGTGACTGCCACCTATCATCGAACCTCTTTTCATCTTCCAAATCTGATCTACTATGATGAATAGGATTTCTAATCACAATTTATTCTTCATAAACACTCGAGTTGTACTCTTTAAGGTGATATTGAGACTTTTTTATAGCTACCACATGGTCAATTTCTTAAAGGACTTCCCCTTTATTGATTAACCTTGACAGATTGTCTATCATGCATGGATGCTCAAATTTTGATCTCGATGCACTTGAATCCTTTTCAAAAGAGGTGACAATGGATGAGAAGTACACTTCCTTAGTATTCTTTATGGATTCAAGGGTGTTCTACAAACTCAAAATATTTGAAGTATCACACTTGGAGACCACACTTTGCTTGCTTAAATCTTTAGTTGTCTTACAAAATTTAGATACACTTTGTTGCTCATGAGAGCCTGAAGCAAGAAGGGCTGATGTGGAGTTTTGAGAACATGATTCATATCTTGGACAAGAATTCATACTTTCCCTCTCTTCTTTCCTCTCCCTTTCAAGGGCATACATGACATAGTTTGGGTCTTTGGCCCATGAAGGTTTCCAAGTTGGGATCACTATAAATTCTTGAGAAGGTTTAAGATCTTAAACACAAGTATATTTATTTGTATAAGGATGGTGAAGGTAATCTGCACTTGAGGTGGTTGGGTTGTATGGATGGATATGAAATTTATAAAGTGACTTAAACCTGATTTTAACTTCCTCACCATACCCAATTTTGTAGATCATATGAGACAAGTCATTCGACAAGCACCCCTAACCATAGCCATAAAATCACTAGCCAAACATAAGGAAAAATGAGGTAACAAGTTTTCCATAATGAGGTTTTATGTAACTAAAATCTTGGGGTAGTAATGGAGGTTGAATTGTCAATTCTTGACAAGACCAAATGTCCTCATAGGAGATCTATTATAATTCAATTCAAAGTTAGGGGTAGGTTCATACACCAAGTTAATATTATCTACCACCTACCTTATTATCAAGAAAACATTTGTGAACTAAGAAGTGTTCAGTGATTAGAGAGGTAAGAAAAGGAGATGAAGTAATCACCTTGGCTGATTTTTGTTTGGTTTGTAGGGATACTTTGATGATGGATAAGGTATTGACATTTAATCTCCTTCTACTACCTTATGTATTCCTACAACTTGTCTCTCTCCTCCCTTAGCTTGTTAATCTTTAAGTGCACATCATCAACATTTGGTGCAATATGACTACAAGGGAAAATAGGTTGGCACCATGATTAATCATGATGAAGAGAAGGCTAACATGAAGGTGGAAGAGGTTCACAATAAGGTGGATGGCTATGGTAGTATTGAAGATTTCCATTACATGGTTAATAAGGGTCAATATAAATCTCATATTGGCTATGATAGGGTTGATGTAGAGGTGAAGGATAGAATCCTATTTCATAAGCTATCATAACTCCTTATATGACATATGTATCACAACATGAATATAACCAAGAACCTCCTCACCTCTATAATAGTTTTACCATGATATCTCTAAGCATGAAATTGATTACAAATCCCTTCCAAAGATACTTGAAACCACCCAAGATGACTATAGATGTTACTACTAATGTCCTCTAGGGTTGTCAAAGCATGATTTGAGGCATTTAAAGGTAGTCCCACCAAGCATGTTATAACTATTAAGAATCTAGGTTGTACCCTTGTTGAAGAAAAGACTATTCACATCCACCTCAACCTTAGGATAACATGGGAGTGACCTATAGGCTATGAGTTACCTATTATTTGGGCCAAACCTCTAGTTTTATGGGGCTAGTTCACCTGATTTATCATTTGAATGTTATATCTAAGTCCTAATCTAATGGGATGAAAAGGGGTAAATAAGTATTTCATGAATCAAACCTAATATTAAGTGTGGTAATGCACCTAAATGATATTTCATCCACTCACTCAAATTGAACTCTTAACACACTAATGGGATACCAATAACTGAAAAGTCATCCTCATCAATTCTTATGCATAGATGTTTCATGTAAAGGTTGTACTAGGTTAATGGAATGCAAAGGTTATGAAAATTTCTCCTATTAGGTGACTCCCACTAGTCATGTCACACTTCCAAACCCCATAACCTACACTTATACACTCCACATAACTTGCATAAGAGACCTTCTTAACATCTAGGTGAATAAGGACCATTGGCATATCAAACAAGTATAAATGCACTAGATGTCACCATGAAATATCTACAAGATTTTATTGATCAATCCAAATAGGTTCACAAGTATGAACACCAACAAAGTTTCTTCATACCAACTTAAGGGATACAATATAAGGCCAAAAGCCTTCAATATATGGCATAAATGGAGAAAGAGAAGGATAAATGTGTGTGGAAAGGTGGATAAGGGGTCATGAATGACCAAGGTCCACTCTATGCAATAGTCACATCAGTTACATAGTCCCTCTTCAAACTTTTCCATGCATAGCTCCTCCTTAATATCTCCTTGAATGAGTTGTTAGTGTTAAATTGAGGTGGTGGAGGATGAGTCAAATTTATTTATCCTTTTCAAAGGGTTAACCATGATCAAAATGGTCCATCAATTCATTTTTTGGTGGTTACAAGATATAAATAAAGGCAATTAGGCTCTCAAGAGGCATTAAGTAGCTTATCTCCCTTTCATACATTGACCAGACTAAGAAACTACCTCCTTAGTGTTATCATGGATATGAGTAATGTCCATCTCACCCATAGTATTAATTACATGGTTTTATTCCCTACATTAACTCTCTTCCTAATCCCCTCGATGCTAAATTTGAGTCCCTTAGTTGACCAAGAAATACAAATAGGCCAATTAAGCCTAATTGCCTAGTTGCTTATATGTTGGCCTCCATGAAATCTACAAGAAATATTTTGAACATGTGGATAAGATGGTTCATATGTAAACCAACATCATTAACTATGATATAGGCTTATACAAGCATTAGGCACTTTAAATTTCATTTCTCCTAGTTGACTGGTCTACCTTTCTTTATCACTTATAGATTGGTGGTTTTGAGTGATCTTGTAGAGACATTTATAGGAAAATATTTAGGCATATTATAACTTGAGGGGATGGAACAAGTCATAAACCATCCCATCTGATTATTTTCAACTCATCATTGTGCACATAACTCTACATTTTGCCCTTAAACACTACAAAAGTACAAATTTATGACACTTTCATATAGTGTTTTTATAACTCACTACCATAGATTGAATATTCCCTGAGTTTTATACTTGATATAAGTGTTAGATAGGCCAAACCAATGTTTTTAGATGCAAATATTTAGTGATCTCTACCATCGAGTCTGTACTAAGGTTTTAGGGAGGTTTTGGGTGTCTAGTACTCTTAGCAATGATTCATAGAGTATGAACCCCTAAACCAAAAAATATTTCCATAGATTTTATGTACATGGACCCCTCCAATTTTCATGATAGGATTGAGTTTACATGTAAAGAGTGGACTAAGATGTAGATGTAGAGAAGTGAGCTTGTCTTTTGCTATAGGCAGTTTGTACAAGTTAACCTTCTTAACCTTTGCTCATAAATGTGTACCCATTATTCCCACTCAATATTCCATGAATTCAAGGTACATAGGTGTAACTAAAATATACTATATGCATTTTATAAAAATCCATTTGAAGTGAAAGATATGAGCATCTAAAGTGATGACTTAAACTAGCTATGTAGGAATATTAGCTTGGGTTGAGCTTAGAGGCCAAAATGATCATTTTTTTATAATTTCCTCTACTTGAAACTACCTTTTTATGACCTAAAAAAACCCCCCCACCACACAAAAAAAAAAAGACAATTCATGGCCATCAATATTTTTTTTAAGGTTTGAGCATGCCTTAATGTGACATGGGGTTTCTAAGCCATAATAATGGCTTCTAGGCCTAGAAGGCTTGGGCTAGGTCTGATGAGTTTGAGGACATTGTAGGTGACTTGATGGACCAAAAAACATAAAAAAAATCCTATTTAACTCCATATTTATTCATCACCATTTGTCGCTACATGTCTTGATTAACCCCTCTAAGCATCTCATTTACTCTTGTGTTCTTATGCAGGGTTTGGGGATCAAGGACCTGATTTGATCCTAAAGGTTGTAAGTGTGATTTATTAAAGTTATCTAAGTCAAAAACCCATTTAATGGAATTTAAACATCTCTATTAGTCTCTATTAAAGCTTCTAAACCTAAGAACACTTTGCAACATTCAATTCACCTCTAATTACCATATATGGCTTATGATTACCAATTCAGGCCTAATTGCCCCTTTTAAGCTTCTCCTTATTTCAAGGATACAATAACTAATGGAGGACTTATAACATATATAAATCATGCCAAAATAACATATTCCATGTAATTTCACCCCTTCCATCATCTCAACACATCTCTAACTCTATTTCTGAAGACTGCTTATTGGAGGCCTAATAGGTCTTGGCTATAGGTGTAGTTTCTCTTCATATCTACAACTATTAGGTTTAATATATGATGAGCACATAGTAATTAGGAAATTATTATCCTATTTAATCCTTTTATATCTCTCCCAAACATGCTTCATTTATGTCAAATCATCTAGACTCAATCATCTTGTATTCTTCCTAACTACATGTATTAATTAGGCTCTTGACTTCAGGTAGGGGTGGGTTCCTCATGATACTCCTCCCATAACCTATAAATGATTATTATTATTTATATGAGTTTCTCAACCTTATAAAACTCCATAATCTAAGGCTACCAAAAGTAACCTCTTTCCCAAATTGTCCTCAAGACTTCTTAGACATAGTTCTAAGTCTCTAGGATTCCTTGGCCAAGTTTGACCTTTAAGGTGAGTTAACCGTATTGGGTTTGATATTTCATAAATACTTATGACTCTACTCTAGTAAATCACAAATTCATTCTCTCATACTTATGATTCTACTCTACTCTAGTCTTTTCCCACTTCCCATCCCTATTTTCCTCACCTTAATCCCCTTTTATTAGTCAGTTGTGCTAGGTTGATTGGGTTGACCCTGTACAATTTTTGGGTGATTTTCACTTAAGAACTAGTTTGGATTTTGGCTGACCTAGCTCAAGACCTTGTGACTAATTATCCAAGATTATGCTAGGTCAACTAGGTGAACCCTATCAACCAAGATTTTTGAAAGGGTCAAGGGTAAAATCTACCTATAAATACAAGAAAATTTCATCATTATTTCAATATGCAGTCAAGAATTATTATTCACTCACATTATTTACAATATAATCTTCCACCATTATACTCAAGGATTCTTAGCTTAGGGTTTCTACTTGGATAATCTAGTATTATAGATAAGTCTTGTATGTTTTGTCCTTTATTAATGATCTTTACAAACCACAATAACCTCTTGTGAAGCCCCTTTGGCCAAGGAAGAGATTGAGTCTCGATGGGTTCACATTCAGTTAAGTATTCTCTAACTTTGCTCCTCTCTTTAGTAGATAAAAGTAACATAAGTATTGGCTTTGAATAATACTCTTCATATTCTATGGATTAGGGTCTTACTAATACTTAGCTTAATTGAGATTCTCCTTTATATGTTTTGATTGTTTACTAACCCCTCATGTTGTGCCATAAGCTTTGGTGATCACTAGATTAGATTTAATTTACTTTTTAGTAGTATAAGTGAAATATCAAAACTTAGGACCCCCCTTAGGGTTATTACATGATTGTATTAGACTGGAGGCTTTAGAACCCTCATTAGCATGGTTTATTATGATAAATGATCCCATAATTGGGTCTAGCAGATCTCCATATTAGTCATGCTCCCACTTAAAAAAGGTGTTCCCAATCAGAAGTGTAGGTATGCTTTATCTTCTCTAAGCTAGGATTGATTTATAGACATGATGCATTTTTGATTGCATACATTTTGGTGAACTTGATGTGAATCTAACCCTTATAATATTTATTTCATTATTTTATCATTTTTATCATATATTCATAATACTGGGTTGACTGTATCGACATAGTTCTAACTTTTATGTATAGGTTTAACACACAATCATATCCAAATGACTTTGTTATTTCTACGCAAGTCCTTGTTAAGGTATAGGCTATTGATTTATTCAATCGACATAGTATAGTTTTTCAAACTTTTAGACATCTAATTCATTACTACTAGGTTAACCCAATCAACTTTTTACACTTTTAGGCATTAGATTCAGACTTTTAGGTCAACTTATTTGTCCTTATACATTTTAGGCACTTAGAAACATGCTTATATAAGGCTTAGTCGACCCAGTCAACCTTGTTAGTAATATTTTCAAGTATTTACCAAGGTTATTTGATATTAATATCACTTCTCTACATCTTTAAACCCACCAAAGTTCCTTTTTATCTCTTCTCTCTTTCCTTATACTATTTTCTTTTCATAGTTTATAGCCTTTAAAACTACCCTTATCAGTCAACTAAATCGACTCTGTCAACCTAGTTATGTATTTTATGTTCAGTCTGAAAAGCTAGGTTGACTCTATCAATGTAGTTAAATTTCATAATTTTTACTTCTGCAATACAGTGGTGACCCTATAAACCATATTTTCTATTCTATGCATACACTATCGACTAAGTTGACACTATACTATGTTTCAAAGTTGGAATTAACCCTTATATACTAGTAATTATCTCACACTTTCATTTCTTATTGCTTGCATGCTTATAATAATTCACATAGTCTAATTAGGTGGTTTTCAATATACCATTTGGTTCCAATATTTTATATTTTATACACACATGACCAAATCACAAAATTTTAAACAATAATTTTAACTATTGTCTACCCAAGGCCAACCTACTTAGATTTCATCACCAAGGGGGAAACCAACTTGATTTTTTGGCCAAGTATAAACATGTAATTAATGGTATATTTTGAATAAGCACTTGACATTCTTATCACTACGGTGTGTGAAGTGAGGAGGTAAGCCCTAACACCAAGCTTATATCATTGCCAATATATATCCCTTTCAACCCAAAAGTCTTAAAACCATCTTTAGAATACTTTTTAGTTCCTTGTTTACAACTAACTTCTTATCACATCTAAAATTATATTATAATAATCTAATAACATTTAGTTTGACCACTTAGTTAGCTTTTACTTTCCAAGTTGATTGCTTGCTCTTTACTCAATTGCATGTTGTATTACAAAAAATTGCATTAGCTAGTATTGGTATAAGGTTTTGTGTTGTGTGCCTTAATTGATTATTTGTTTCCTTTCATTTTGTGATTTTCTAAATACTTGAAAAATATTTCTTGTTTCAATACACAGTCATTTTAGTTGACACAGTCTATTATAGTCTATATAATTTTCCCTATCTTTTGTGCTAGGTCGACCATGCCAACCATGTACACTTTTTCAACCTCTGTTTGTTATGTTAGGTCAACCCAATTGAACTTGAACTATTTACAGGCCCTATTTCCTATACTAGGTTGACTCAATTGACCCTATACTATTTAGCACTTCCCTATTTGCCGATCCATTTTACTTTTTTTTCTTGTTAGAATTTTGTTCATTTCTCTCTAGTTATAATGAAGTCAAATCTTATTGGATAGCTTGAAACCATTTAGATACTATATGGGATGTTCATTTCTCCTTCTCTTTTCTTCCCAATAGCATCATCACTCTTGTATAACCTCTTCCCCTCCTTCATCCATGAATTGTAACATGGTGTAAATCACACCTCAAGATGAAGTTGATGGGTCCAATCCTTTCTATACCTACCAAGATACTTCTCATATTCAAAACTTTCAAACTAATTTGGGAGAAATTAACACAATTTTAATCAATAATCCCTCTCATAATCCATCTTGTAACAACCCTCCCCCTAATACCAATTCAAGGAATCCTCTTACCAACACAACCCACTTCCTGACATCACGCAAATTCTTTCCCAGGTTATCCAACAAATGAACATAATGAAAAATAATAACACCAATCAAATTATGTAACTTTAACATCATTTGATTAATATGGATAATCAACCTCTAACTATCCATCCTCAAACTAATCCTAATTACATTCTTCCATCTCTTAGGGATGCCTCACGTAATGTTATTCCTCAAACCATAATGAATAACAAGATGCTTCAAAATATCCAGAATGAACCTTTAACTCACTTAATTGTGTCCATTGATATTGGTAATATATCTCTAAATATCAAATATGATGGGACTAAAGACCTACTTCATTTCTCAAAGCCTTTGGCAACCTTTACAAAGAGTGGATCCAAACTAATATCTTCACCATAACTAAACTCTTAGTCAAAAAATTTATTGGTGATGTATTAGAATGGTATAACTAATTAACCCAACATTCTATTTGGTAACTTAAATATTTGGTTAATCCCTTAGTTAAAGAGTTTCAACCTAATGATCTTCTTAAAAATAGTCTTAGCCACTTAATTAATGCTAAGTAATCTCCTACTGAGTGAGCGCATGATTTTATCAAAATATGGAAATAATTGGCCCATAAAGCTGACCATAACATGACTGATGACAAATTATTCAAAAAATTTATAGCTTCTTTGACTCCTCTTCAATAAAAGGTTCAAAATTTTTCTCCCCAAACAATTAATGAAGCTCTCGACCAAGCTAAATGTCATGATTTTATCATGATGCAATTTGAACCTAATATTAAACCTTTAAAAGGATATTTTAAAACATCTGCCAATGCTATCAATATTAATACTATGCAAATCAAACAAGGAGTTGTCAAAGCTGAAATCCCTTCATCTTCACACACACCACTTTCTATACAACAAATGAAACAACTCTTACATTCCTATAGACCTTTCACCTATCATAATAATACTCCTATGTGGTATGACCCTAATCAAGTTTATTGGTTCCATGCTGACATTGGTCATTCCCATGAATCATGTAGAGGGATCACTAAATTGATTGTCTCATATATGCTTGGTGATTCATTTAATCATGAAGCCATAATCAACCTTCATCATCAAGAGTACACTACTGCTTCTGAAAAGTAACAAGCTTCCAAAGCTTTTACCTTGAATAATAAGAAATATTTTTTTACAACCAATAATCAATAAAATGCCAAGAATGTCTATGCCATTGATGCTAATTATGATCAATATTATAACAATTCTCAATATGTTAACACTATTAAGGTTAATTATCATCTCAAGTTGGCTCATAAAGATCCCCTTACAAAACCTAACAAGCCATCTTTTGAAGAACAAATTCTCAAAGATACTAATACTATTAATCTATCTTCAGAGGCCCATGAGGAACCACTTCGTCCTTCCGAACCTCCAACCACATCTATTCTTTCAAAAGACACTTTACCTCCTAAACCTCATGCTAGTTCTTCTAAATCTCATTGGAACTTTATTGAAGAACTCAACTCTATTCCTTGTATGATTCCACTTATGGAGTTGGTTCATACTTATCCCTATCACCACAAGTTCCTTATAAAACAACTCCAAGAAATTAAATATCCATCTTCTATCGATGAAGAACCACCTTCTATTGATTCTCAAAATACCAACATCAATACCATTGAAACTATGTGTCCTTCTTCCAAGCCTTCCATTAAATATTTTGAAGAGGACATGATTAATGATGAAGTTCTTTTTCATGTTGATGATAAACCACTATTTATTTAAATATCCATTAATACTACCCTTATCCGTAAAGTTCTAGTTGATGAAGGACCTGGTATCAATGTGACATCTTTGTGGCTTATCCAATAACTTGGTTATAACAAGGATAATCTCAAACAAACCCATCTTACTTATCATGGTTTTGATAAAACTAATGAAAATACTCTTGGATGTATTTGGCTCCCATTAACTATTAGACATAAGACTATTCAAACTAAGCTTATGGTCCTTGATTTAACGTTATCTTGTAATATTCTCCTTGGTCACCTATGAAATCATCGAATGAGGGCCATTAATTATTTTGATAACTGATGCATTAAATTCTTACATAATAGGAAATGATATACACATGAGCTAACCCCAATCCATGGAGTATTTAGCTTCCTAATCTTAAATTTCAATGTTGTATTCCTACCATTCCTAAGATCAATATCTTTCCTTTACCCAAGTTCATCAACATGAATTTTGATTTACGAGTCACTCCCTTGGATTATGATGATGATGAACCTAATGATTTGAAACATACTTGAAATAATACCAATCTACCTCCATACATTTCATAGTGTCTTCCTCCTTTATTACCTAGAGATCATATTATTCCTATTATTGATGAGATTACTGACTTTCCCCCTCCATGCAATTCTCAAGAGCCTTCTTTACAAGAATATGCCTTCACTTTTAATGATTTTGGAGTGGCCAAATTATTTCAGTATCCTCTCATCATGTATCCTCATACATTCAATAATATAGGGATTTCACCTTCTAAAAATCCACTTTATTCTCAAGCATTTATAATTTATCCAACATATGATGATAATTACATAATGGCTCAAGCTTAATCTCAAGACTTGGATGTCCAACATTATCGAAAAACCTTAGTTAAAATTCATTCTTTTAATTAGGATGTCCATACCATTTTAATGGATTATTATTTCGATCCCAAGGTTCATATGCCTCCTACCAATGATCCTCTTATTGATACTCTTTGGGTGGTAGAGAAAATTATACTTTATGAATCTCCAAAAATTCCAACATCTCCTTTACCACATATTGATCCAATCATTGCATTTTATCTTTCTCCCATCATTGAAAACAACAACACTCTAATTCCCTCTAATCCATCTACTTCTCCTACTCTTAAGATTACACTCAATGCTAAGGTAATCGATGTCTATCTAAAAGTGGATGTTGAGTATTATGGTCCTCTTTCTACTTTGCCTAGTGATGAATCTATTCTTGAAATACTTTGTGATCAAGAACCTCAAATTCCTTGGTAACATTATAAACTTAGGAATTTTAAAACCAAAAGCCTTTATTTTAATAACTTAGTTTCTAGCATTAATCCCAACACTAATCCAATCTATTTTTTACCTAATGAACCATACCATTTTCAAGATGTCAATGCCATGCTTATCAAAGAAACTACTCACATTAAATATGGCATTCCATCCTGTCCTTGACCAAATATGGTTTCTCATGAACTCTCACCTACCAAACATGATAATTTTAACTTATTATTTGATCATTATCATGAGTTTTTTTCTTGGTCCTACAAGGACATGTTTTGTATTAACCGTATCATTGTGGTGCATAACATCATTACTTATACTGATGTTAATCATGTGCATCAAAATCAAAGGAGATTTCCACCTGAGGTTTCCACTTTATGTAATAAGGAAATCATCAAATTACTCAATGATAAATTTATCAAACCAATGGACTATTTTGAATGGGATTCTAACATTTTTCCCATTCAAAAAAAGGTCACTATGGTCATTTGAATTTGTATTAATTTCCACAATATTAACCTCACTTATCCCAAGGATAATTTCCCTTTACCTTTGATAGATGTCATCATTGATTCCATATCTAGTTATGATATGTTATCTCTTATTGATGGTTTATTAGGCTACAATCAGATTCATATTACCCTCAAGGACCAACATAAGGACACTTTCACCATGAAATGGGGCACCTATTGCTATGTCAAAATACCCTTCGACCTCAAAAATACTAGAGCCACTTACTAATGAGTAATGACTCATATTTTTCATGATCTTATCCTCAAAATTGTTGAAACTTATATGGGTGACCTCATTGATAAATCCAAAATTCATAAAACTCATATTTTCAATCTTGCTATCATCTTCTACCATCTTCTTAAATATCAAGTTAGACTCAATCCTTATAAATATGTCTTTGGTATCACATCTGGAAAATTATTAAGATTCTTAGTCTCTCTCTATGGCATCGATGTTGACCCCAATAAGATTAGTGCTTATCATCAACATGCCCATTCCTCATTTCATTCCTAACATTTGCACTTAGACAAACTTAGGGTAATTAGATGATTTGTACTTGAAATGGCTTATCACATCTACTCCATCAATTATCTTCTAAAGAAAGGTGCCTCTCTAGAATGAATGAATCCTTATAAAAAATCCTTTGATAACATGAAAGGGTCATTGATTCACCCATCTACAAGATGATACTGGAAGAGAGTATGCTATCTAGTACATTAGTCTAGGACTCATCAATTATGAAACACATTATACTTCTTCCATACCCATATCAATTGGGGAAAATGCTTGCCCAACAAGATGATACTAGAAGAAAGTATGCTATCCACTACATTAGTCTAGGAATCATCAATTATGAAACACATTATACTAAGATTGAATGTTATTACCTTGCCATCTATTTTGTAGATGAAAAAATTCACCATTACATGCTTTACAAAACTACTTATGTCATCATTCATTCCAACCCCCTACATCACTTATTATCCAATGCCTTTCTTACTAGAGATAGAATTGGAAAATGGATGGTCCTCCTTATGGAATTTGATCTCCACATAATCAGTCAAAAATTTGTCAAAGGGCAAGTCATAGATGATCAACTTGCTACAACTCCCATTCTAGCTACCAATCATCTTCAAGATAGCCTTATAAATGATAATAACCTTTATATTAAAGGTCTTAATCAAGTTATTTCTCTCAAAGATTATTTTCATAAATTTACCACTAATCTTGAAGCCAATAACCTGGATGAATCCTCTATTCCTTATGATGCTAATAAACCTAAAATAGTTATCAAAGATCTTAAAATTAATATCGACTTGCACAAGGATACTTGCACCATTTAATTTGATGGTGCTAAATGCCTTGAAAGAGATGGACTAGGTTAAATTATTACAAGTCCTCTTGGTAAAATCATACCTTTATATTTTTTCTTCACCTTTGATGTCACCAAAAATATGGTTGAATATGACACCCTCATCTTAGGCATGAGATTTGCTCTTGATCTAGACATTCAATAACTACATGCCTTAGGTGACTCTCAAATTATTTACTACAAAGTCATTGGTGATTATCAATGCAAAATAGAAAATCTCATTACCTATCATCAAATTGTAACCACTCTCACTAAGGATTTTATCTCTTTCACTATTAAGCCTATTCCTCATGATCAAAATTACATTGTTAATTCTCCCACTCCTTTAGATTCTTTCTTTCATCCACACCAAGTTATTTATGATCCTACTTTTCTTATACAAATAAGGAAATATCCATAATCAACTCAATCACTAGACTCACTTATCTACCACATCAAGGCTATTACCATTAGATAAAGCTCATGGTATAAAGACATCATTCAATTCTTGAAACATCAAACTTATCCTCCTAACTTAGATTCTCTTGAAAAGACACATATTTATAAATAATATTTAAAGTATATATTTTGACATAACATCCTTTATTATCATAATGTTGAAGGTACCTTGCTCTAATATGTTATGCAAGATGAGGTACCTCTTCTTTTTGAACAAGAACATGGGGGCATTTATGATGGCCACTGTAGTTGACATGCTATAGCCTATAAATGCTTATGTATGGGTTACTTTTGGCCTACTCTTAAAAAGGATGCTATCAAATTTACTAAAAATGTACTCCTTGCCAACTTCATGATGATCTAATTGATTTACCTCTAGTCAAGATTAAAAATGTCTAATCTCCTTGGCCATTTTCCATGTGGGGATTAGATTTCATTGACAAATTACCTTGCTCCCAGATGGGCATGTTTTTATCATCATTTATACTAAATATTTTACCAAATGGGTTGAAATGATGCCCCTTGTTAATGTCACTAGTCAAACCATTGCTAAATTTATCCTTAATAAAATCATTTTTGGCTTTGGTGTTACCCATACCATCATTTTAGATAATGGTGGTAATTTTAAAAGCAAAGGCATTAAACAACTTTGTGCTAATTCAAGATCAATCATAAATTATCTACACCTTATCATCTGTAATGAAATGGTCAAGATGAGGCTACTAATAAAATTCACAAAAACATTATCTAAATGATAATTCATGAAACTAATATAGATTAACATATTCATCTTTATCTTGCTATTTTGGCCTATCAAACTAGCATATGTACTGCTATTGGGTTAACTTCATTGTCTCTAGTCTATGGTTCTAAATCAAATCTTCCATTAGAAGTTGAGTTTCCCTCCCTCCATATATGTATTCATGGTATCATTCTTGATGAATAATTACATAATGATCACTTTCATGCTCTTGATCTCATTGAATAACACTATCTTATTACCTTGCAACATAACCACCAATACAAGGCTCACATTGCCAAACCACATAACAAACGTGTTAAAAATCACACATTTCATGTTGGTGATCTTGTCCTTAAATTAGACTAAACCCATGATAAAGAAGGTAAATATGCCCAAAAATGGTGGGGTCCCTATTTAGTCAAAGATATTCTTGGTCTAAGTACCTATTGCCTTAAAACTAATGAAGACCATGTTTTCAAAGAGCCCACCAATGTACAATTCCTTAAGAAGTACTTTTCCTAAAAATTTCCTTATTTTCATGCTTTCTATCTACATCTATCTAACACTTTTTTTAGGTTACTTACATGGGTCTCTCCCTTTATATCAGTTATCTCTTATTACAAACCTTTAGTCCTTCCTTTTTGATCTTTTGGTTTTCCCCTTTCTCTCATGAGTTGCATTATAAAACCACAGATAGGACCCAATTTTCCTCATGATGTACCATAGTATTCTTTATTTTTCATACTCTTTTTACACATTTTTTAGCATCCCTTATATTTCTCTTTTATGAGTTGCATTGTAAGACCATGGATAGGACTTGGCCTTCTTCACAAAATACCATCTTTTTCTTATCTCATTTATTTTTTCAATGCTTTGTGTCACCCTCATGGGTTTCTCTTTTATGAGTTGTAGTGTAAGACCATGGAGAGGACCTAGACTTCCTCATAAAATTACCATTGTGTTATTCCTTTTCTAAAAAATTATTTTTGATCCTTGTTCTCAACCTTAGCTTTTGCTTCTTTTGTTAGATGAAATCTGTAAAACAATCTATGTTAGCATGTTTTCATCAATTTCCCTCATTCTTATGATAATGATTCATACTTTACTGTCATTGTATCCATCTCTTACCCTTTGTCACATTTTTTATTATTTGAAGTAATTCAAATTAATCTATGTGTCATTCCTCTTGATTTTCTTTCCTTTCACTCCATATTGGATAAAACAAGGTTGAAGTCAAGATAACACTTTTATTTTACCTATATTTATGATACTCTTAGACCCCATGCTTTTTTGAGTTCTCTCTCTTAGAAACCAAGTCCCAATCATTCAAATAAAATTCATATTTAGCACCCTTGTTTGGTTTTATAAGTCCATTTGGAAGAGGAATAGAAAAATCAATCAATAAAGTTAAAATCCAAATCAATTGAAATAAAATTTAATGATATATAAAAGGCAACATAGAAATCTTAAAAATTCAAAATCACACCAAAATATGTGATTAAAAGCATATCTCCTATCTCTAATCGAATCTCAAACTCCATAACACAACAAAAGATGTGATTAAAAGCACATATCCTATCACTAATTGAATCTCAAACTCCATAATTGGCCTCATATAAAGCAAAGGTCCATTAGGGTGTGGTAGGCCAGTAGTTTTGAATAAAAGAATTTAAAAAACTATATGGTGTTTCCTACTTTCTCATCTAATTACCTAATCTTTATAGTAGACTGATGAATCTGTAAGGGGTCTTGAGGAATGGGGAACACATTGTGGGAAGGTAGGTCCATTTTATGTTTCATGCATATAACCTTCATGAGATGATATATATACTTCATTTGATGATCTAAGACTTGTGTGGCTAAGATAAGGTCTTTAGAGTTCTTAAGTTCAAAAGTCCTCTTGTTTTGACAAACCTAAGTTGAGTTTCTTGACTTTGATCAATATTTCCTCTCCCTTGGTTTTTCCCTCATTCTCCCCTCCACCCATTTAATTTCCCCCCTTAATAGGAAAATTGCGATTCCAAATCTATTTTCCCCTCTTCTTCTATATTCCTTTCTTCTTCACCTCTTAAAAACATGCTAACACTACTTTGTTTTAGTTTTATCTATCCTTAGAGCAAAATAACATGTTTTGAGTAACTATGGATTACTTTCTTTATACCATAAAATTACATTCCTAGACTCATTTTAATTTAATTTTACCATTTATCATTGTTGTACTACCATTTTATTATGGACACCTGAGTCTGTACCCTTTTTTCATTTTTGAGTGAGGTTGGCTTGTTAATTCTTACTCATCAATGTTGTTTCCCCTTTTACGCACCTTTTTCCACTGTTGAGTGAGATAGGGATTGTTACTACTCACTCATCAATATTATTTTAACATTTTGTTACTGCTTTTACATTTGATGTTTGATTACCATCTTTTTGACATGTATCCTTGGTTTGACTTGGTGAGTTTGCCTTTCTTACTTGAGGTTTACTTGTTTGAATTTTTTGGTCTTTAGTAACCTTGGCTTTTCGATCACCTGATTTAATCTTGTTTTTGAATTGGTCATTTATTCTAACATAAGACTTATGACCCCAACTTGCCAAATTCCCAATTACGTCCCATCCTCATAGCACCATTTATCTTGGATTTCTTACATTTGCTTATTTTTCCTCTTTAGTTTTGCATTCTTGGGTTTTTTGAAAGCAATCTATGTGACCCTACACAATCAAAACTAACAACATAACAAACAACCATCCAAACATAAAGGTAAGTCAAGGTATATATCATATTTAATTTTAAGTCCTTTAATTTTTAGTTATTCCCTTTTTAGCCATTTACTTTTAGTTATTTTATGCTTTAAAATACTATAAATTTTTTTAGCATCAACGTTATGTGTTCTTATGTTGTTTCTTGAAGTACCATCCCATTTTACACCTTAGTGACATGTGATGAGCTTCGAGTGGGGCATATGTATCCATATAATATTTTAAATTTTTATTAAATACTGATGCTTTACATCTTGTAGGAACCTGTCGAGACTTAATATCTTTGAGTGTACACCCTAAGGAGTGCATAGAGAAAGGGGTGACTAAAACATTAGTGCTTTTCAAGATTGTTGTCCCTTATTTCCACTTATTGCCAATCCAACTAGCTCCTAAAAACCATTCCCTAAGCTATTAATCCTTTGTTACACACTCATCCAATATTTTCCCACTTCTCATCCCTCTTTTCCTAACCTTAATCTCTTTTTGTTAGTCATTTATGCTAGGTCAACTAAGTTGACACTATATAGTTTTGGGTGATTTTCACTTAGGAACTAGTTTGGCCTTTGGTCGACCTAGCTCAAGACCTAGTTAATAATTATCTAAAATTATGCTAGGTCAACTAGGTTGACCCTGTCAGCCTAGATTTTTGGAAGGGTCAAGGGTCAAATCCACCTATAAATATAAAATCATTTTATCATTATTTTAATATGAAATCAAGAGTTATTATTCGCTCATGCTTCTTTACAATATGCTCTTCCACCATTCTACTTGAGGAGTCTTAGCTTAAAGTTTCTACTTGGAGAATATAATCTTATGAATAAGTCTTGGATGTTTTGGTATTTTTTGGTGATCCTTGCAAACAACAAAAACCTCTTGATAAGCCATTTTGTCCAAGGGTGAGATTGAGTCTCAACTAGTTCACATTCAGGTAAGTATTCTCTAACTTTGCTCATCTCTTTAGTAGATAGAATTAGCATAAGTATTGGATTTGAATAATATTACTCTTCATATTCCATGTTTTAGGTATTACTCATACTTAGCCTAATTAATATTCTCTTATACATTTTTTGATTGTTTACTAACCCCTCATGTTGTGTCACAAGCATTGGTGAGCACTAGATTAGATTTAATTTACTTGCTATTAGTATAGGTGAAATATCAAAACTCAGGACCCCTTAGGGTTATTGCATGATTATGTTATACTAGAGGCCTTGGAACCCTCCTTAACATGGTGTATTGTGATAAATGATCCCCTAATTAGGTCTGGTAGATCCTCATATTGGTCATGCTCTCGCTTAATAAAAGCGTTCGCAATCATAAGTATAGGTATGCTCTATCTTATATGAGCTAGGATTTATTTATAGACATGATGAATTTTTGATTGAATACATATAATTCTCCTAACCTCTTAATTATCTCAATAATCTTTATCACATAATGATCCCAAAGTCAATCTCTCTCAAGAGCCTAGGTTGTAGATGTTTATTTTGTGTTAGGCCTTTGAAAGAGTTAAGGTCTCCCATATGGATGCTCTGAGCCTCCTTGAGCATCACTCATACCTTGAAATTCCCATCATAAACCTTAGTCTTATGAATCATAAAGTTTACTCAAATTTTTTCATATGTCAAGCCTAGGCCAATTAAGGTTGTTATAGGTGGATGTACTAGCCCTATGTATGGACTGAGTACCCTATAAAATACCTTGTCTAAGCATAAAGACCTCATATTTTCCTTTAAATTTTTGCATCTTGTTTTTTTTTGAATCTTAACTTACTTGGTCATCTCCATTTAAATCACAACATTAAAAGGATTACCAATAGGTGACTATTGTCTTCAATATTGTAGGTGTTCATTAGCTTTCTCAGTCAAGTATATGGCCCATATATGTCTAACTTTTCATGGATTTATTAATTATAATGGTTATCATGGGTGTATATATATATTTTTTCATGGTTCAAGCTTTTTAATGAAGGATTGATAGATGGAAGAGGATGGTTGTGGGATGATATGGAGGGTGACGCATCAAAACAGGGGTGAAACATAGTGAAAGGCAATGAAAGAATCATGGAGTGTCAAAGTATGAATAAGACATGGATTGAAGCATGGAAATAATTTAAAAACCAACCAAAAGAATCTTGAGGATATTTATACACCAACCTATGCAATCATGGAAATTTTTGAGGTAGAAAAGGGGAAAACATAGTTAAGAAATGAAACCTAGGAAACTAAAAAAACCCTAATCTTTGTAAAAGACCTTAAACTCTACTAAAAGTGATTGAGTGAGCTTGGAGGTGAGGAGGATGGTTTTTAAGACCTTGAGGATGTCATGGAGGTCTATATACTTTTAACAAAGGCATGATGATGATCCATTACAATTTTAACATCTTATTCCATGTTCTTGTGTTGCATTAGAAGGTCTCATAAATGCCATTAAGCTATATACAATGTTTATCATATAGTGATCTTCAAGTATGCATAGGCCCATTTCTTCTTGAGATATTCTAAGGTGAGAAGAGGCCATTGGACCTCCAACCTAATCAAGTAGGTATGTTGAATCATGAAACACCCTAAAAACTCATCAACTCAACCCAAAACTTCTAATGAAGACATTTAGCCTCTGTTCAATACCCAAACTTTCCTATAGATTATAGGATATATTAGTTTTGATTTTTTCCTGGTTCTAAAAGGTCACACATTTGAGTCAAGTACAAATAATGACATAAAAATTTCCTTCAAGACCTGATAAAACTAGACCACTAACTATTTTAACCAAACAAGCCCATAATCCATGAAAAACATTTTGTTAAACCTGCCCTTTGCAAACAAGGATGGCATGAAAGTTCCATAAATTTTTAAGGAATGTTCATAAATATTATAAACCAATCCCTAAAAAAATTCCCATGGGTGGAAGCTACCTGACTATACTTTCTTTGGTTATGAGTTTGGGTTCTCATTCTTTATCTTCTATATGGTATAAGCATAAACCTGAGGACTTTTCAGGGCTATAAATGAATTAGGTGAAGTGAGATGGTTGGTTTTAAGTCTGTTTGACACCATTTCACCATAAAAACTTGTTTAATCACATACCATGACTTCATCTTCATTCTTTGATCCTTATTTGTATGACATAGTCCATACAGTTCCATACAACTATAGAAAATACACAAAACCCTTTGTCTTTCCATAATTTTATCCATGAATCAAGCTACGAGCCATTATTTTGGGCCAAATAAGAGGGATCATGAGTTAATAAACCACTTAAAATAGGAGAAAACATAGGGAGGAAATGGAATGGCCATAATTTGGCATATGGGACCCACTTGGCTAGTGGGAAGGGTGTGAGTGGGTCTCAAAAAGGCTTTTAGTGTCATGAAATGCATAGGTGTGGCAATTTGTCATGGATAATTCCTCCTCAAGACCCATTTTAATGCAATTTATCAAAAAAAATCCCCTTCCTAAGGCTTTACAAATAAAATAGGCTTATATAAAGTGGATTGAGGGGAACATGATGAGGGGGTTTTAAAGGTGTTAATTGAGCTTAAATGAGTGAATCATGAACAAAGGACTTGAACACACTATGGTACTCATTTCATATCCACTAACATTTTTAAAACACCATCATATTACCAAAATATCCCTAAACTCCTCAAATATGGTTAAAACACTCATGGACTTTTAGGACCTTTTAATAGTCAACTCTCTTATTCAAAGACCACTATGACACCTAAAATATCACCAAAAGGCTTAAAAAAATAATGAAACAATTTAAGTATGAAATTATGGCACACAATGACACTCTTAACAAGATTCAAAGACTCTCAGTAGGACCAAAAATAACATGACTATGTCAGGAGTCACCATAAACAGGCTAAGGTGGTGGTCACCAAAAGTTTTTAATGTTAGGGATTGAAATTTGGAATATGAGGCTATAAATGTCAATAGGACACACACTAACATTTCATTGTAGAGGGTGTGAGATAAGGAGAGCCAAATTATGAAGACTAATTTTGAATACTAAGAGGACTGAGAACAATCTATATGTCTTGAATGAGATCAAGAAGGAGAGACACTTTATGAGTAATATGGATGAAATTTGGATATGGAATAAAAGGTTAGGTCACCTAAACTTTGACAATCTGGTCAAGATAAGTACTAAGAACTCTGTGAAGAACATGCCTAATATCACCAAACTTACAAACATACTTTATAAGGCATGTCAACATGGTAAGCATACTAGAAGAAGGTTCAAGACTAAAGAGTACTCTACTACAAGACCCTTCAAGTTAATACAAACTAATATATGTGGGTATACAATAATTCAAATAATTCAAGGAGATAACTAATTCATGTTACTCATAGATGATTACATAAGAATGATTTGGGTTGCATTCTTACAAGAAAATTTAGAAGCTATTGACAATTTCAAGGCATTCAAGGCTCTTATTAAGAAGGTTGATAATGGGAAGATCAAGTTCCTAAGATCTAATAGAGGATGAGATTTTTGGTCCAATGATTTTGATGACTTCTATGAGGTTCATAGAATAAGGAGACAAATCTCAACAACAATGACACCTTAGCAAAATGGGGTAGTGTAAAGAAAGAATATGACACTTCAAGAGATGGATAGAACTATGGTAAATGATTCTATATTATCTTATGGATATTGGAGAGAGTAATTAATAACTAAATTATAAATTTTGAATAGAGGATAGATAAAGACTAATGGCAACAAGATTAATTATGAACTATGGAAGGGTAAACCTAATAATGTGGAACACTTTAGAGTGTTTGAGAGAAAATATTTCATCAAAAGAGATGATGAAGACTTGGGAAAGTTTGATTATAGATCTGACAAATGTTATTCTTAGGATACTCATCAATGATCTCATCCTATATATGTTATAACAAGAGACTTCAAAAGATAGTGTAAATCATCAATGTGAATATTGATGAGATAAGGAAATCATACTCACAGCCAAAGGATACTTTAGATAATCTAAAGTTAAAGAATGAATAAGAAACTATAGAGGTTGATGAAGAATAATAAGAAGTTGAGATAGAGATAGGAATCAAAATTCCCCTTAAGGAAGATTCAAAGAGATCACCCTAAATCTCAAATCATTGGCAATAAGAATGTAGGTATGCAAACAAGGAGAAGACTAGTAAGTAATCTAAATCAAGATAATGTTGCTCTATTATCTAATATCGAACCAAATAATGTTATAAAAGTAATAAATTTTTTTTTGGAGAGATTCTATGAATGAGGAGTTAGACCAAATAGATAAGAACGAGACTTGGAAATAGTTCCTAGACCTAAATACAAAATGTCATTAGCACAAAGTGGGTGTTTAGAAACAAGTTGAATGAAGATGGAGAAATCACTAAGAACAAGGTTATATTGGTATGCAAGGGATATGCACAAGTTAAAGAGATAATTTGAGCATACTTTTGAACTAGTAGAAATATTGAAGGCCATCAAATTATTTCTAGCATATGTAGGATTCAAAGGTTTCAAGGTATACTAGATGGATGTCAAATTTGCCTTTCTGAATAGGAATTTGGAAGAGAAAGTGTATATTAAGTAACCTAAGGGGTTTTCACTATCAGATGAAAATGACTATGTTTGTAGATTGAAAAAGGCTCTCTATGGTATAAATCAAGCTCTTAGAGCTTGGTATGTTAGGTTGGATAGGTATTTGTTGGATCAAGGATTCAAAATAGGAGTTATAGATAGTAATCTATACATAAAGATAGTAGATGACCATCAATTGATAGTAGTTATCTATTTGGGTGACATCATCTTTGGTGGTAAAAATGATAACATGACCAAGGCCTTTACAGAGGTGATGGAGAGAAATTTTGAGATGTCCACGCTAGGAGAACTATCATTCTTTCCTAGGTTGCAAATCACTAAATCTAAAAAAGGTATATTCATCTCACAATCCAAGTACATAAGAGAGATGTTGAATATGTTTGAGATGGAATATTTGAAGGTAGTTATCACACCCTTAATAATAGGGAGTAAGTTGAGTAAGGAAGATGATTCTTCAAAAGTTAATCAAATATCATATAGGTCAATTATTGGAAGTTTATTATTCACTACTACCTCTAGACATGACATCGTACAAGCAATGCATCTTGTGGGAAGGTTTCAAGCATATCCAAAGGGGAATCATCTACAATAAGTTAAAAGGATACGTAGGTATCTCAAGGGGACTATGGATTATAGGTTGTGATGTGATATAGGAATTTGACTCAAGAAAGGATGGTCAGTATGGTGTTAGTTCCAAAACAACAACAAAATGAAATAAACACACTAATACCATAAAATATCTAGGCCTAAACACTAGAGATTATTTAGCAAAATCAAATGATAAACACAACTAAAAAGTTAGGAATGAAAACAAAATAATTCCTTCACCTTCTTTGGATGCTTCAAATGCCTTTGTAGTGGTGGCTTACTCAGCTTGTGCTCATGAAATCCTTGGTAATGGAAGCTTGGCTACCTCCATCTCTCCTTGGTACCTTTGGATTGTGGCTTATCTTGGCTTAGAATCAATTTGGCATGGTAACACTAGTTTCAATGAAGCTTTTGGAATAAATCTTGCATTATAACTTTGCATTCTTAAGACTTAGAAATGATGTTGCGAGGCCTCCTATTTATAGATTTTTGGATTTGATTAGAATCAACCTCAACCATCCATCTCAAGATTGAGATGTGTGGTTGAGGATTAATTAAATTTTTATAGATAAGTATTTAATTATCCTCATCATGACATTGGAAGATGGGGCAATTAAGAGGCACGAAGGGCATGAATCTTAATATTTGTGGCATTTATGACCTAGGGATGTCTTCCTAAGAAATAAGGTCACTTGATGATGTAGATATTCAATATTTATTTCCAAAAATAAGCATTCAATAAGTTTCCATGGAATTCTTAATTAGGCCTTGATTTGGGTTAATTAGCTCTTAAGTATGATTAAGCACATTGTGCACAAATTACCCAAATTGATCAGAATGCCTTGTTATTGGTCCAAAATTTGACTGGATAGGAATTAGAAGGTGTGTTTAGATGCATTAGAACTATATTCCCATTTAAAATGTTTCCAAAAACAAATAACAAAGGCACATGTCTTATGTTTAATATTTGATAGGAAAAAGTAATCTAGAGTACCCAGGTGTAAATTTGCCATTTTGACTTGAAATGAACTAATCAAAGTTAACTCAACCATGAATTACATTACCCCATTTAGGGATACCCTGGCCAAAATTGGCACTTGAATATTTTAATTTCACATCATTTAGCATGTTTTAGTGTTTTTAGGCCAAATTATGCATTTTGGGTGGAAATTGGCCAAAAACTTGATTGGGGGTTACTAGTGGCCAATTTTAGGTGTCTACAGTTTGTCCCTATTTGGGAAGGCATTACAAGCTATAAGCATAGCAATGTATTCTCAACTAATGAAAAGGTCCTGTATGCCTACAAATACAATGATGATAAAATAACTATATGATACCCCCTCGAGGGAATAATTGGCATAAGTAGCAATTGGTCCCTTGAAAAGAAAGAAGTGAAGTGAGGTGACCAAAGAAAGGAAATATGATGGGGTGAAAAACATAATGAGACTGAAAAAGTAGTCAAAATCATTAAAAATTCAAGTGGGATGGTGTGCAATGAGTTTTCCAAAGGTGGTTATAAACATTATACTCTAATAGTGGTAACGTGGTATGATAACATAATGATCTACCCAAAAGTGGTTATAATCATTGAGAAGATGAAGTTACCCCAGTTGGGATAGACAAAAAATAACATGCCCCTATATGGAAATAAAAAGTAAAGTAGTGACAACACAATGATTTGCCTAAAGGTGGTTATAATCATTGAGAAATGCATATGAGACAATGTGTAATGATTTTCCCATAGGTGGTTATAATCATTAGACCTAGATTATGGTAAACATGATAAACTTGGCCAAGGATGATGATAAATTTAGACATAGGGTAATGATGAATTATAATAACTTACTAGTAGGGATATGCTCATTTGAACTAATAAAAGTTAAAATTATTCATGGTTAATTGCTTTGTTTGGGATATGATTAATATTGAATCAAGATGTCAGTGCCAAAGAGATGCCACCATTGTTAAATAGACTTCTTAAAGCTGAGTTTTATTGTAACATGTGTCAATAGGCATCATGATATAACATCATGAGAACTTGGCTAAAATATGCATGAGAAATGACTCCTATAATCCAATAATCAATAGAAAATAATGCACCAATGATAAAAACCATGATGACAATGTAAACATATTAATAGGGATGGATTCAAGTGTAAGTGTGGGCAAGGAATCACCCAATGAACACACATTAATTAAATCAAGACAATAGTGATAAAAGTAAACACATAGATAGACAAACAAACAAAATAAGTAGAAACAAACAAACAAACAATGAAATGCAATATAAACCATATGAACATTTCCCCTAGCAAATAGGCAACAACTTAACAAATGAACAAAATGGGGGAATAGATGAAAAATAAGGGGGTGGCCGAGTTGTCTCCATATGCACTAGGCAAGTGGACATTGCCTACATAGTTCCATGAATGTAATATCCAATAAAAAACTTTAGGCCAAATGTAGTTCTCTTAAAGAATGGGAAGAATATGATAACTAAGGAAAAAAAACAAAATGGATGTGATATAAGAATAGGAATGGTCTTACAAAATGACAAATGCATGAGAGAAAAGGCCAAAAAAGATGGGGAAAATAAATGACAAGTGATTCAATTATAACTTAGTAAGGGTTTCCAGAATCCTTAAGGTAAAGGAGTGGTCAATGTTTTTGTTATTATCTAATGATTTTTCAAATGTTTTTGGAAGTGTTTTGGAGTGTCTCAACTCAATCAAGAATGATGAGACACTAAATGGTTCAAGATCACAAAATATTGAGAGCATGACTTAGGTTGCTCATAAAATGGAGAGATCATAGGAAAAAGGGTGACTAAGCTGACCTCAACAAGTATTGAGTGCTACTTATATAGTCCCAGAGTAGGACCTCAAGTCACTATAGTTCTGCCCTTATGTTGGAGGAACTCAACTAGTGCAACAGTCAATTCAAACAAAATAAGCATAGTTGATAAAAAGGCATAGCATGGTATAGAAAGTGGCAAGTTGGTGAAAAAGCTTAATGTTACCCCTAGTTTGCCCATTGGTAGTTATAACTAGGACACAATGACATAGAGAAATGGTACTGCTATGTACCTAGGGATATGATATATTGATGTATATGGGTTGATGGAGATGCTGACATGTGGCACACATCCCCTTAGTTATATGGGTACACTATATTAGGATAATATAGTAACTTATGGAAGTAGTATATTGGGTAATGGTCGGCCTACATTGGATTAAGAGGTTACCCATCCATGGGTTAGATAGATGTATATATATAGGAGATTATTATCATGGTAAGGATATCAAGTAAGCATTGAGTCTTCTATTGTAAGAGGATATTGGAGGTTGTCCCCTCAAAGAGATATTGTGGAGTTATTCCTTCTTAAAGGAGTAATATATGGTGTTTCCCTACCTTAAGGGTATTTATTCATATATTGAATATCAAGATCTTAATAAGTGGTATCAGAACTTCGATTTGGGCAATTTGTGTGGAGTGAAACACTAATTTCAGTATATCTTCTGAAATATAAATAATTTTTATTTGAAATTTTTACTGAAGATGTAAGAAAATATAATGGAATCTTAATAAAAATTTCAGAATTTTTTGATTTTTTTTTGAGGGAGTTATTTCTATTTTAGGGTTTATAATAATTTCACTATATCTTCCAAAATATAGGGAATTTTTATTTGAAATTTTTATTGGAGATGTAAGCAGATTTAAGAGAAGTGCAGTAAAAATTTTAGAACTTTTGGAGCTGTTTTGAGTGATTTTTTGTGATTTTATGGATCAATTTTGACATTTTAGGGTTTCATGAACCTTAATTTTTTTGTGGATCATGGAGTTGCAAATATTTTCAGGGGAAGATGATATTGATATTAGAGAATGGTAGCTCCTTTTGGAGAATCATTTTAGAAAAACTTTTAGGTAAAGACAATTAACTCATTTTTTGTCTGGCCCTGCACTAGATTGGTTTGATCAGTTGAGCTGTACAGAAAGGTTTTCTTCATGGAAAGAAATGGAACATATCTTTTTAGATCATTGGGCTATAAAACAAGAAGTAGAAAAAGAAGAAGCAATAAAATAAGAAGCAGAAAAAGAAGACGAAGAAATAGAAGAATCATGAGAAGAAGAAGAAGAAGAAGAAGAAGAAGAAGAAGAAGAAGAAGAAGAAGAAGAAGAAGAAGAAGAAGAAGAAGAAGAAGAAGAAGAAGAAAAAGAAGAAGAAGAAGAAGAAGAAGAAGAAGAAGAAGAAGAAGAAGAAGAAGAAGAAGAAGAAGAAGAAGAAGAAGAAGAAGAAGAAGAAGAAGAAGAAGAAGTAGAAGAAGCAATAGAAGAAGAAGCAAATGAAGATGAAGAAGAAGAAGAAGAAGAAGAAGAAGAAGAAGAAGAAGAAGAAGAAGAAGAAGAAGAAGACGAAGAAGAAGAAGAAGGGTTCAAATAATTTGGCTCCAAAGAAATTTGAGTCAATTTTCCAATTTCATGGATACATTCAAAAAAAGAAGGTAGTTGTGTCCATAAACCCTACCAGCAAGTATAACTTCATTAACATGAATGTGGATAAGCATCTACATATTCAAGCAAATAATATCAAGGAGGTTCTAGTAGATGGTAAGAATATTTCAATGTTTGAAGATATGAAGCTCATTATGGAAAAATATGTTTTGCATTTAGATTTTTATGCTTTGGATATGGATGATATGGATATAGTTCTTAGATATCCAAGGTTAGAGACTTTGGGAAAAATGAATACAATGTTTAGAAAAAGTTCATGAAGTTTTGGTATAGGAAAAAGAAGATCACTTTACAAGATATCATAGTGAAAAATGCACCAATAACAATCCAGGTAGATCATGAGGATAAGATGGAAACATGTGATGAAGAACATGATGAAGATTCAAATGATATAGATAAAGACACACTACAAATGAGCACTTAATCTACTCAAGAGACAAAGAAGGAAAAGGTGGAAGAGGTAGAAGCAAAGGTGGATAAGGTCAAAGTATTGGAAAAGGTTTAGGTGTATAGACACCCACATCATCATGAGAGGAAACAATCATGGAACCAGGTGAGGAAGTGTCATAATAATAAGCATTTTGTCTATACAGGAAATAAAATTTCCAATCATTATGGATATGCATGGAATCCAAAGAAAAAATACTATGGCACATGGAATGAATGGGGGAATCACTATGACTATGCATGGAAGAATAACTACTATGGTCATGGTTAGAATCAGAGTAGTACCGAAATATGGTACATAGAATAAAAAGAGGAATAATTATGATTAGACACCAAAGCAGTATAATTATGATCATAAATGCAAACAAAGGATCACAAGGGAATTTGGAAACAAGCTTGGAGAGCTATCACCTGCCAAGATCACATATGGATGGCTAGATGATCGAGATTGGAGACAAGTGTGTAATGATTTGAAGCACACTCATTATTTGGTTTCTTCTTATGTTTTGGGGATGAAACATGTCAAGGAGGGAAGGAATGCTATGCACCTAGGGGAATGATATATTGATGTATATGGGTTGATGGAGATGCCGACATGTGGCACACGTCCCCTTTGTTATATGGGTACACTATATTAGGATAATAGAGTAACTTATGGAAGTAGTAAATTGGGTAATGGTCGGCCTACATTGGATTAGGAGGTTACCCATCCATGGGTTAGATAGATGTATATATATAGGAGATGATTATCATGGTAAAGATAAGAAGTAAGCATTGAGTCTTCTATTGTAAGAGGATATTGGAGGTTGTCCCCTCAAAGAGACATTGTGGAGTTATTCCTTCCTAAAGGAGTATTATATGGTGTTTCCATACCTTAAGGGTATTTATTCATATATTGAATATCAAGATCATTAGTAGCAAGATTGGTGGTAAGAAAGGACTAACAAATGAAGGATTCAACTACCAAAACTTCTATCACATTGTCCCACAATATGCTCCCTATCTAAAGTACTTGAACTAACTAATGAACTAATCAGATACCTCAATGTTAAAACTGCATAATGAATGGCAAAAACCAAGGTTAAATGGGCTAGGCTTTAGACACACTAGGTTAATAAAATGGAAGAAAAATGTGGATATGGTGAAGAGGATGGATAAGGATGGTATTTATACAAGAATAATAGTGATAAAATGGTATAACTAAAATGGTCCTTATAGACAATACACCTTAGCCTTCAATCATAATATTGCTTGAAATGAATAATATTCATTAGCTCTAGAAGTTTGTCACTATCTGGTGTGGAAAGCTTGTATGTTCCTGATTTATAATCTACAGTGATGATGAAAGGCCCTATCTAGTTTGGTTTGAATTTCCCTTTATGTTTCTTCTCAACCATGGTATTCTTTTGGTTTTATTTAAGAATAAGATCACCAATTTCAAATATCATATACTTAACATGCTGATTATAGTGGCCTTTGAGTTAGTTTTGATATGGTTGAATATTTTTTAGCATAGCTATGCATTTTTCATCAACTAGATCAAACTCTTACAGATGAGATACTCAATAGTCATGATCATCTAGGACATGCTTGAAAGAGATGTGTAGTGAAGGAAATTCAACTTCAATGGGAAGGATGGCTTCAGTACCATAAAAAAGTGAGTATAGAGTGGATCCTATAGGGGTATGATGATTGGTACAGTATGCCCAAAGGGTAGGGAATATCTATAGGTGACAATCATGACCAGCATCATTTACAATATTTTTGAAAATTTTGACAATGGCTTTGTTGGATGCCTCAGCTTGGCCATTACCTTGAGGATAATATGTTGTAGAAAAATATTATGTGATGTTGTATTCAGTACATAACTAGTCTAAATATTTGTTCTTGAATGATCCTCCATTATCAGATATAATGTTAGAGGGGATACCATAGTGGTAGATGAGATGGTTGAAGATGAATTTGGAAATTTGATTTCTAGTCATTAAATTGAGGGGTATAGCTTTAACCCACTTAGTGAAATATTCAGTGATGGTAAGGATATGTTTATGGCCATCAAATGAAGTGGGGTTAATCTTCCCAATGAGGTCAAGTCCCCATGTAGAAAATGGCCATGGTGTCAAAATTGGTTTTAGATTTTTTCCAAGGTGTGAATCAAGTTAGCATGCCATTGACATTTGTCACACTTTTTTACATATGAAGTGGCATATGCATCCATTGTGGGCCAATAATAACTAGTACATAATATATTTTTGGATAAGACTACCCCACTAGAATGGACTCTACATACTCCTTCATGAACTTCTCTTAATGCTAACGTAGACTCTACCAAAGTTAAATAATAAAGCAGAGTTCCATCAAAACTACAATATTAAAGGGTGGATCTAAGTATAGTATAGCAAGTGGAATGATGAATGAAGGCTTTGGTTTTTTTGAGATAGGTTAGGTGGTAGAACTTGGTCATGAAGGTAGTTGTAAATGTTTAAGTACCACATAGAATTAGGACCGACAATATCAAAAATCAAGGCAATGGTTGAAGGTGCATGAGCTAGTACTAACAAATTCTTAATGAGGAACTAATACTCTCTAGCTTTATCTATTTGTATAATCAAAGAGCCAATAATAGCCATGGCATCTATAGTTCTGTTATTAGCCCTCGATATATGCTCAAACTAAATTTTGGTAATTTGCTGCTTATGAGAGTCGACCATGGCTTTATATGGAACCATATTATCATCTTTGATCTTAAAATGATCTATAACCTGATTAATGATTAACTAAGAATCACCATAAATTTAGAGATGATATATATTCTAATGTACTACTTGTCAAAGTCCTGTAACAAGTGATTCATACTCGGACATGTTTTTTGTATAAGGAAAGTTAATTATAAATTATTTAGGGATTAAATACCTCTTTGGTGTAATAAACAATAGGCCTACCCCCAATCTATGTGTAGTGAATGGACCATCAAAATATAACTTCTAGGGCTGCTCCTCAAGGGGTGTGTCAATGATGGTCATTATGGATTCATCAAGAAATTAGAATCTGAGTGGTTGGGTGTCTATGAGAGGTGATTTAGCAAGTTGATTTGTAAGAGATTATCCTTTGATTGTCTTCTAATTGACATAATCTATGTCAAAGTCACTAAGAATCATGATCCATTTATCCATTCTACCTTGAAAACTATTCTAGATAGTAGATACTTGCGCATATCTACTTTTTAAATGACCATAGTTTTATTATTCAACATGTAATGACATATTTTATGAGATATAAAAACCATGGTTAGAAAATATTTTTTAATAGGCACATAATTATGTTCATTTGTAACCAAGGTACATATTAGATAGAATACAACATGCTCCTTTCCTTTTTTCATCATGTTGAGCCAAGAGCACCCCCAAAGCATGGTCGATAGCTAATATGTATAATAAGAATTTCCTAGCATAGGAAGTAATAAAATAGGTGGATTGAAAAGATAATCTTTGAGTTGTTGAAAATCTATTTGGTAGTGATCATCTAATCCAGGCAACAATTCAGATGACAATTCGGGTGATGGGTCAACCTCAATTGATGGCGAAACTTCTGGGAGCCATAACTTTTGCACTGTAGCTCCAATTGACTCACCGTTTGAACTGTTGGAAAGATAATAATGAGGGGAACATCATGAGATGGCATTGATATTTTATAAATGAAGTTTGACCCCATAAAACCCAATAGAAGTGTCCCAAATTTCAATTTTAGTAGTGCAGTCTAAAAATAGTAAGTTTCTAAAAATAATAATTCCTCAAATTCTATATTGTTGTAAATCATGGAAGTCAAACCAATTCATCTCCCTTGAGATTGGTGACCTTCCACATCCTCCCTAGACCTTCAAAACATGTATAAATGAATATGTAACCTAAAAAGGAAATCAGACATCTCTTTTTAGAGATAAGCATATGTTTGGATCTGCAAATTTGATCAATAAAACATCTCTTCTCAGAGATAGAATTATTTGAATTGTTTTGTTCTTGTTTCTTGAATTATATTTCAACCAAAGCTTTCAATTTTTGGATCATTATCCTAGTGAAATGAAACTCATTTATTTAAAAGGTGTGTAAATAGATGGCACTTATCTACTAATTGAGAGATGAAATGTCAGATGGATTGGATTTTACCTTGTAAACTACAGAGTTGCTTCAAATTGGTTAGTGGTGACATTTTAGTTATAGGATAGACTTTAGCTAGATTGACTTAAATACCTCTAAAAGACATGATGAAGCCACATAAATTTCCTAAAGTTACACCAGACACACATTTATTTAGATTGAGTTTTATTTTATACTCCCATAATCTTTTAAATATCTTACACAGCACTACTAGATGGTCAGCCCTAGTTTTGGATTTTCCTAATATGTCATCGACATAGTCTTCAACAATATCATGCATCATATCATGTAATATGACTGTCATGGATCTTTGATATGTAACTCTAGAATTATTAAGACCCAATGGCATCACTTGATAACAAAATTTTCTCCATAGAGTGGTGAATGCTATTTTATGCTGATCTTTTGGTGCTATTTTGATCTGATTATATTCTAAAAAGCCATCCATGAGTGAAAGCATTTCATAAATAGCCATGGATTTGATGATCATGTCAATATTAGGCAAGGGAAAATCATCTTTAGGTTAACCTTTATTGATGTCTCAAAAATTAGTACAAATTTTGATTAATTCAAGCTTTTTGATAACAAGTACCACATTAGAGATCAATTTAGAGTAGTCAATAGATCAGATACATCTTAATTCTAAGAGTTTTTCTAACTCTTTCTTTACCAATATAGAAACATGAGGATGCATCTTGCATAGCTTTTGTTTTACTAGTTTAGCATTAGGATTAACCAAAAGGTGGTGTAGAACCAAGGTGGGATCTAAACCTAGCATGCCATAATAAGCCCACACAAAAATATCCACAAACTCTCTCAATAGAGCTACAAAGATGTCACATTCCTTCTCAATGAGGGATGTTCATAATTTTATCCATTTCAATTTTGATGGAATCTTGATATTTACCTCTATTATATCTTTAACTAGAAGGGTTAAACCATCTTCTAGGATAGTAGGTAGTGACTTGAACTATTGGACTATGTCAGGGTCCTCTATTAGGGATTGCTCTTCAAATTATCCTAGGTATGATGAATCTAAATCCCCTAATGGGAGATTTGGCCATGTAATAAAAACATTAAAAAATTCTTGGAGAATTTGATCAAATACTTATTGCTCAAAACTAAACTTAGATTTGTAGGCAAGTTTATTGTTGGTGGTCTCTTAGTCTAAATTTGAATAAGAATGAACACCCCCATCTAATGGCACCTGAGATAGGTTTTCACCACTATACTAGCCTTTATCTTTACTTTTTCCCTAGTTAAAAAGCACCTCAAAGAGGTTTTCATTTTAGGACCTCAATGTTTTACTTATCTTTTTTGGCTAAGGGTGTTCACTTACTCACCAAAATAGGCTGCAAGATCTAATGCGACTGAGAATCCTGATTTATGATCTCCCAATGGAATGTCATCTCTAAGGCCAAAGAAATCATAGAATGCTTCATCATTATAAAACTCATCAATTAGCAAACTAGATTCTTTTTGGTCCCAATCTATCAGTTAGGGATATTATAATCGCAAAGGGTTGTGAGGGATGACCAGGGTAAGGGTACAAATGGTATTATTATTATTATTAAACATGTTGGTTTTAGATAGGTTATCAAAGGTGAGGCTATGATTAGACTCTACTTCATTTTCAGTATCATCATCACTAGTCACTAGTGATGGAGTTTGAATAAGATATGTGGGGTCACCCCCAGGTGGTTTAAATCTAAGTCCATAAGGTCTTTCATACTTAGTCATGGAAATTGGCTCAATGGTTCCTTGCTTATTTAGTTTGAGGCCTCTTCCTTCATATTTTTGATGCTCCATGATATTAATGGGAATAGGATACTTTGAATTTTTATAACAATTAGCTTGGTTGTCATTATATAACCATGATTCATCTCCTTTAAGAGGGTCATAATCTAGGCCAAATGTTGGTACAAATGTGATAGATCCCTTACCTTTGTTCTTTTGTTGCTAATGCATATGTGAGATCACTTTAGGTTAACCAAAGGTTTTTGGATTATAATGAAGATTGAAAAGATGAAATGTATCATAGGTTACATATTCTCTTGGTCTGTTATCTGAAATGGTGAAATGATTAGAAGCTTTAGGAGGTGGCATGTGGGAAAGGAAACCCAAGGTTTTAGGATCTATGCAATTATTTGGTGAAGGATTGATAGTTATGGCCTTTCCTTTCTCCTATTTTAAACTTAGATTCATATCATACTGATAATTATAGATTTGAAATTTAGCCTCAAGATTCTTATAGTGTTCATATGGGTGTAAATATCTTAGAATATTCACTTCCATCCTTGAGTGGGAAAACTTGATACATTGGTGTAGTGTTGATGGCACTACACAAATTTCATGTAACCAAGGCCTACTTAGAAGCATGTGGTATGATAACTCAAGATCTAGTACATGGCATAGTGTATCATGGGTTAAAGGCCCAATGATAATTGGTAAACTAATGGTACCTTGTGACTCTCTTTCTTGATTATCATAGGCTTTAATAGTTATTATCTCTAGTTGAAGATCTATCAATATATACCCAAGAAGCTTGATGAGCTTTAGAGACACTAAGTTGAGGTCAGATCCATTGGTTATAAGGACACATTTCACTTTATGTCATCTAATACAAACTTCTATGTATAATGGGTTATTATGGATTGGGCCAAGAGAAGACATATTGCTTTGGTTGAATGTGACTTGTTGGGTTGGAGGTAGGTGTCCAACTAAAGCTTTAAATTTATCAAGGGATATGTCACTAGCAACAGTGGATTGGGTCAAAAACTCATTCAAGATGTTCTTATGGATTATTGACATCTAAAACAAATCAAAAATAGAAATTTGTTATGTTATCTTTTATAATTATTCCATAATATCAAACTTCTTGTCTTGGTTAGTAGTGAATGGTTTAATTTGAGGTTGAATGGTTGGTTGGATGATAGGCAAAGTGGTAGATGGTTGTGTGCCTAGGATATTAATCTTCAAACTCTAAGTTATGATTGTATAATTAGGATTAAATACTTATTCGTTATTGTTAACCAATGTTGGAAATGGTGTGGGACTAGATAGGACAAGTCTCAGTTGTCGGTGCACTTGCATGTGGTCACATGGTAAGAATGAGTTGTCACTATAAGATCCAAAAGGGGAATTTGTAGTTTTCTAGTTTGACTATATGCATTACAAGGTCAAAAAAGGATTATCCATGTGATTTAGCTAAATATTGTTGTTTATCAATGGTCTAGGTTGATTGGTACTTAGTCTAGGATTAATGGAGATGGTGTTAATGCTACCCCCTGTAATATGACCTACAACCCTATTGTAGTCATGTGCAAATTCATGGTAGGTTTGTTGGTGTTACCATTTTGACCTTGGTTTTGTCCATTTTTCTATCATTATGGGTTCTATTATTGATTTTTTTGGGTCTACTAGTTTGGCCTTTGATATTGATATTATTAAGGTTGTTGCTACACTAGTCATTATTGTTATTGTTATTTATTCTATTTTTATTGATTACTATGCCAAGTAAAGGGGATTTGATAGATCCTAAGAGTTTGATTAGAAGTGGAAGCACCATTATCCAATTTTACCTCCCCATTCTCTAACATATTCTCAATTAAATGATTAATTTGGACACATTTTTGTGGATTATGCCCATTGACATAATGATAGTCACAAAATTCATTTTCACGGTACCAATCAAGATAAGGAATGCATTAAAAATAATACTTTGGTATATGCCAATTAATTAGATTAGCGATAATAAGCTTAAAAAATACATACTTAATAGGTTTTCCTAGGTCACTAAAGACATGACATATAGGCATGATTATTTTAGGAGGAGGGGTTTGCAATGGTAATAGATACTATATTTGTTGTGCAGGTTTTGGTTCTTATGATTGTAGCATTGTTTAGAGAGGTTACTAGGTAGGAGTAAGCTAAAAAGGTGGTATAGATGATGTCTGCATAGTTTTTTACATAATGAGATTTAGTTACTCCATTTACCACAACATTCCTATTGCAGTTGAATTGCTTCGATCTTTCATGGTTATTGGTTTATGCTGGTTGTGATGTTTGTGCTTGAATAGGATATTATTGTTGGCCATTTTTTAAATTGGTACCTTGATTTTGATTAGTTTAATTAAGCTTGATGACTCCTTTATTGATGAACACCTTCTCAATAAACAAACCTTTATCAATGATCTCTATGAATGTATGCACACATTACAATTCTACATGATAAGCTATCTCACTATGTAATTTTTTTGTAAACATACAAAATAATTATTTATATAGTAAACTATGGGTGAAAAAATTGCAAGGGCTCTCCATAGCTGTAGATAACTTGCAAAACTTTCCTTGATTTTTGACTTTGCTTGTGTTAGGTCTACTAATGAAATCTCATGCTCGAGATTATAAGAAAAGTGCTACACAAGTTTATTAGAAAGATCATCAAAGTCTGTTACTAAATTCTTAGGAAACTTTAAAAACCACTTCAATTCTTGTCCAACCAAGCTCCTTGGAAACAACAACAAAAGGTATATTTGTTTATATGCCACTGGTTGACACACAATAAAGAATTCGGTCAAATGAGCCTTGGGCTCACCTTTCTCTTTGTATTTATAAAATTTTAGTGGTTCATATCCTAGAGGAAATGGTATCTAAAAATAATCCATGTTGAATAGATAAGAACATATGTCATCCAATTTGAACTTAGTTTGTTTACCAGCTTTAAAGGTAGCAATTGCATCCTTCATCTGTTGCAATTCTTGGGATAGAAAATTGGATGGAGTATTGGTTTGAGGGATAATTTGGGTTTGGATAGATGGTTGGGAGGTCACAAGTGGAACACTTTGACCAAGGTATGATGGAAATACCTACTAAGGTACATTGGTTGGGTTGGGGAATGAACAAGGAATATGCAAATGTGGATTAGGATGTACATGAAATTGCACATTTGGCTATGTGATATTCTAGTTTGGGTTGGTGATAAAGATTTGCCCTAGGGGATTTTATAGTTGGAATGGAGGTATATAATTATAATATGCTTATTATGGTTGAAAAATGATATATTTCCAACTAATCAAACCTTGCTATTAAGTGGGAACCCTTGGACCAAGACCCTGTCTCTAGATTTGTAGAACATTTGAACCAATGGTTGTCTAGTAGGTACCTGAGAAACCTTGGGATCTCCTTGTTACACAAATATCTATGAGGAAGTGAAAGTATGTTTCAAATTTGGCATCTATCATTGACCAATATTTTCACATTGTTTACTAGTCATTATTTGATTTTAGATTGGTATATTAGTCTACAACTATAGAGGTATGTTCATCATTACCTGGAAAGATGGAACATTTGTTGCCCCTGATTGAGGTGGCAATGTATTCATACCTTATTTCATTGATAAAATACACTATGTCTACTATTATGGAATACTACTTTCTACTTGTTGAGGGGGAGTAGGATTCATCACATTCTATCATTGAGGTGTGACACTGGCCATTATTTGATTACCTAACCCCATAGGTTGTACACTTGAGGAAGAAACTAGTTGAGGCTAGGGTGTAGAAACTCCTATTCCTTGGTAAGATGGTCTACTCATGGGATTAACTATAGTCACATGTTATTGGCTAGTTCTTTGCATATTTGTACCACTTTGATTGGGGCTGGATGTTGTTTGTACATTATCCACTACATTTGGCTCACTATTCAGTGTAAGGCTAAAGACACTTCTTCAATAATGGGCATATACATCAAGTTGTCTATTGAAGTAGTTTGTATAAATGGGTCAAAATTCATATTTTATTATCCAGTTAACTCTATCAACACTCCTATTTAAGGAACTAGGTCAATGAGACGCTTACCTACCATGTTCTTCTAATTGAAATCATGTGCTAGTTTCAAATATTTTTGATATGTTATTTGCATTTGGTTAAAGTGATCTTCTTTGATGTTTTTTATTTGATTAAATATATTAAGATCTTGGTATGTTGTTTAGATTGGAGCCATAGGATTGTTAGAAGAAGTGTGTTGATCTTAAATGATATAATGGGGCACTCTTACTAAACTTGGTAAATTTTCATGGGGGAAGTCTACTGGAAACATATACCCTACCTCTATGGATCTAACCAAAATCTCATCTTTAATCTCTATCATATGTCACTCAAATAAAAATGGATCATATGTGGAAGCTGTATTAATAGAATATGATTATTGAAGTACTGGCTCATCTACTATAGGTATTACAGCTAGGTATTGTGTGGTTTTCTCTTGGTCCTATTTTGTGTAAGGTGGTGTGTTAACCAAATATTTATACAATGGATCTTGGCTTTGTGCCCCTAATTGAGTATTGTAAGAGGGATGATAATCCATCTCATAAGCAATATTATCCACATAGGGGTCTTAGACCTTTTCTTCCTATGCAACTATATCACTAATATGTGGATTGTACATGAGTCCACTACGAGTGTAGGAATACATGTTGGGATCCATAATCAATGCTTTTGCGATAAAAGGTCAAAAAGTTCTACAAACTCTAAAAAGGATAATGTCTAAAATAGATGATGTTTTAACTTGGTCTAGATTTTCCAAAAGGATCAATAGGTTTATGCAAAGGTTTATGAGGAAACAAGTTAGAGTGAAGTATTTCGTGTTTCACTATTCACACGAAGATAAGTAAGTAAATGGTCCTAAAAAAAACAAATTACCAAACTCTAAGGTTGAAGTGTTTCAAATCAGTCTTATCTATGAATTTAAAAAGTTGCTAGGTCTTTTGGCCAAACACGGAATTGAAATTTAGGCTCAAAAAGGGCATGTGTTATGACTCTTGGCCAAATGACATCAAAAGCTAGACTTTGAAAATAAATGAAAGTTTTAATCTAACAGATTTGAAACACTTCTAACAAAAATTAGGCATTCGATTCTTAGACATGAACTTGGTCAACTAGGTATAAGGTTTGAAACAAAAGACATTTTAGATATAGTTTATTTTCTCACAAAAATGGTATAAAATTGGGTTCTTTTGAATAAACAAGCTAGACAAAAGCAAATAGTATAACCATTTTATACAAAAGATCATAAAGTACACTCAGATTGGTCTGAAAATGTAGGAACAAATTTGGAACTCTACAAGAGGGTCTATGAAATAATATTTGAAATGATTTGGATAGTGTAACAATGCTATACCACCCAAAGGGTGTGACAAAAAAGTTTGTTTCAAAAACTCTCTAAGGTAAAGACAATTTCTCACAATTGTTATGGCATAACACCACTTTTCTTGACCCAAAATGTTGTGGCACATAGACATAAAGTGCAAATGTTTAGCACAAAATGGCTTAAGCATATTAAGTGATGATAATGATTATGAGTCTTAAATGACCTTCAACCTAAATTAGAAATTAAACCTAAATTCCCTCAATTTTATTATAAATAACGAACCCACTTAACACATCAACCCTATGAACTTGCAAAGGTGTAATTCTGATTCTAAATTATAAGTGAAGGACATTAAAAAATGTTGGTAAAGGTCTAGACTCAATTGGGCAACATAACTACACCAAATTGGATGATATGACTCTCAAGCTTTCGATGAACCTTTTAAACAAGGCAAATTGATGATCTCATGCGGGAAACATAATGCCTCTTTGTTTAAAAGAGAATTTAGACTGTGTTTGGTTTTGGACTATTTGTTTACACCAACTTTTGATTCTAAACAAGACATTAAACTAGGACAAGACCAACTAATTAACTATTCTTAGATCCTAAACTAACAAGGTTGTTTGGTATTGTTAGAATCCATTAATATACATCATTTGAGAGAATTTTAAGTGTTCATCCAAAAGTAAATGCACATTATATAGTAGGGTTTTTACACCCCTATTCTCTCAAATGACAGTACTATGACATGGACCTTGAGGTTCACCTTGCACCAACAATACTTCCATGACAAGTGGGCATTTCTCTAAGATCTAACAAGTTTCTGAATGATCTAGGGAAATCAATTACACAATGACTTTCACACCAAACAATGCAAAATAAAATCATGGATTTTGGGTCTATATCACTTGGCTTATTACATAAATGTCTAGTCCTTTTTACAACTAATACATCTTACTATTTTCTCAGTGTATTGTGATGCCCAAAGTACCACTATGTCCCATGTACAAATCCAAAGGAGTCAAATGAAGTCAATGTTGAGAGATGAAACCCCAGGTTAAAACTTCCCTAAAGAACTTGTGGGAGGTGATGAAGTCCCCCTCAGAAGCCAAGATGCATAAAAATAAATAAATCATGAAAGTAGAAAGACTTTAGGGTTTTTTTCAAGTTCACCCAAACTTTGATGATTTTTTTGGGAGTGCTTTAGATGACTTTCTTTCTAAGCTTTGGACTAGGCTACTTGCAATAGGAATGGTGCTTTTGATTCCAAGGGTTCCTTATAGGGGACAAATGGAAGAGCATACATGCAAAATTCCTCTCTTTGCCAAATAAAATCTAACTAAAAAACTACTGGAAACAAAAAATGACAAATGTGTTCAATTTTATACCCAAATGAAAGATTTGGAGGCGTTCATTTCACCCCTTGGTCTTAATTGCAAACATTGAAAAAACATTCACCAAAAACATCTAGATTCTTTGTCAAACACCCAAAACAAGGTTCCTAATTAATTTTTAAGCATACAAAGGTGACATAAACATGTTTTGAACAAATATCAAGCTTGGTCCTACAAAAAAAAACTTTGCATGTCCTTTAGCTTTGAAGCTCTTTTAAGCTTGAAATAATGAACTTTGGAAAAGTAGTTCTCAGGTCTATGTTTTTGGAAAAACATAGTGATCGATGTCAGTTATTACCACCAACATCAGTTACTCTAGCTAACCAAGATCTAATCGATGTCATTTCTATTGAATGACATCGGTTAAGTCAGTAATTGATGTCAGTATTTCTTACCAATGTCAGTTACTGTGTAAAAACTATGGTAACCAAAAATGGAAAAATAAAGTTAGAAAATCAATTTACAAGAGTTTTAAAGGCTTAAATAAATATTTTAGAGTTGAAAAATGATCTTCTTCATGTGTAGGTGCGTCTAGTTCCTCCATGCATGCCATTATGTGATATAAGAATTTGACTCAAGAGAGGATAGTTAGTATGATGTTAGTTCCAAAATGAAAACAAAATGAAATAAACACACTAATAGCATAAAATTTCTAGGCCTAGACACTAGAGAGAGATTAGTTAACAAAATCAAATGACAAACAAAAATAAAAATCAAGGAATGAAAACATAATAATTCCTTCACCTTCTTTGGATGCTCCAAATGCCTTTGTAGTGGTGGCTTGCTCGGCTTGTGCTCATGAAGTCCTTGGCAATAGAAGCTTGGCTACCTCCATCTCTCCTTGGCACCTTTAACTTGTGGCTTGGCTTGGCTTGGAATCAATTTGGTATGGTAACACTAGTTATAATGAATCTTTTAGAACCAATCCTGCATTATAACTTTGCATTCTTAAGACTTAGAAATGATGTTGTGAGGCCTCCTATTTATAGATTTTTGGATTTGATCAGAATCAACCTCAACTATCCATATCAAGATTGAAAATGTGTGGTTGAGGATTAATTCAATTTTTGGAATTAAGTTTATAATTATCCTCATCATGACATTAGAAGATGGGGAAATTAAGAGGCATGGAGGGCATCATGGAAGGCATTGATGAGACATGGAAGGCATGAATCCTAATACTTATGGCATTTATGGCCTAGGGATATCTTCCAAAGAAATGAGGTCACTTGATGATGCATATATTTAATATTCATTTCCAAAAATAAGTATTCAACAAGTTTCCATGGAATTCTTAATTAAGCCTTGATTTGGGTTAATTAGCTCTTAATCATGAATAAGCACATTGTGCACAAATTACCCAAATTGATCCATATGCCTTGTTATAGGTCTAAAATTTGACTAGATTGAAATTGGAAGGCGCTGTTAGATACATTGGAACTATATTCCCATTTAGGTTGTTGCCAATAATAAATAACAAAGGCACGTGTCTTGTGTAGAAGATTTGATAGGAAAAAGCAATCTAGAGCACCTAGGTGCAAATTTGGCATTTTAACTCAAAATGAACTGATCAAAGTTAGCTAGCCCATAAATTACATTGCCCTATTTAGGGATACCTTGACCAAAATTGGCACTTGAATATGTTAGTTTCACATAATTTAGCATGTTTTAGTGTTTTTAGGCTAAATTGTGTATTTTGGGTGGAAATTAGCCAAAAACTTGATTAAGGGTTATTAGTGGCTAGTTTTAGGTGTCTACAGTGGTATCTAATAAGCAAGGAGTTTAATTTTAAACCCTATATAGATGAAGACTAGGCAGGAAGTCTAGATGATAGGAAGAGTACCAATGGAGGAGATTTATTCTTAGGTGGGTGTCTAGTTTCATGGATAAACAAGAAGCAACCTTTTATAACATTATCCACTTTTGAATTTGAGTACATTGCATAAATTTAATGTTGCAATCAAGTCCTATGGATGAGACAAAACCTAAAAGACTACAAGATGGAGTATGATGGTCTTAGCCCTATCTGTTATGACAATACGAGTGTTATAAGCATATCAAAGAACCTTGTCATGCACTCAAGGACCAAGCACATTCCCATTAGGTATCATTTTCTAAGAGAGAAGGTAAGTGAATAAAGTATCAGACTTGAATATGTTTCTACACAAGATCATATTGTAAATATTTTGACTGAACCACTTCCAAAGGTAACATTTGAACACCTAAGATAGGAATTGGGTATAATTCCTACCCCTAACAATCATTCAAGAAGACAAGTACTTATGGGGAGCTAATCATTCTCATTATATCCAAGAATAGGTGAGTTGTTCTAATAATTTATGCATGGATATAGAGGGATCATCTTTATATTATGTATCATAGACTTATAGTCTTGAATGTTGAGTATTTTGGTTGTAAGGAGTGTGATCCAAGGAGTTATAGACATCACATTATCATTTATGTCAAAAGGGAAGAAAGACTAGAATAAAGAGATAATATTGTCATTATGCATGAGATGGTGCTAAAAAATTCTTAATGAGGAATTAATGCTCTCTAGATTTATCTATTTATCTAATCATAGAGCCAATAGTAGCCATGGCATCTACAATTTTGTTACTAGCCCTTGGTATATGCTCAAACTGAATGTTGGTAATTTGTTGCTTAAGACCATCAGACATGGATTTATATGGAACTATCTTGTCATCTTTGGTCTAAAAATGATCTTTAACCTAATTGATGATTAATTGAGTATCACCATAAACTTGGAGATGAGATATATTCTAATGTACTACTTATCGAAGTCCTATAATAAGTGCTTCATACTCATCCATGTTATTTTTACAAGGAAAGTTGACTATGAATGATTTAAGGATTAGATCCCCCTGTAGTGTAATAAACAATAGGCCTAACCTTGATCCATGTGTAGTGAATGAACTATGAAAATATAATTTTTAGGGCTGCTCCTCAAGGGGTGTGTCAATGACAATCATTATGAATTCATCAAGAAATTGGAATGTGAGTGGTTGGGTGTCTGTGAGAGGTGATTTAACAAGTTGATCTATAAGAGCTTATCCTTTGATTTCCTTTTAATTAAAATACTCTGTGTCAAACTCGCTAAGAAGCATGATCCATTTAGCCATTCTACCTTGCAAACTATATTATATAGTAGATACTTGAGCGAATCTACTTTTGAAATGACCATAGTTTTATTATTCAACATGTAATGACATAGTTTTTGAGATATAAAAACCATGGATAGACAAGCTTTTTCAATAGGTGCATAGTTATGTTCATATGTAACAAAGGTATGGATTAGATAGTATACAACATGCTCTTTTCCTTTATCATCATGTTGAGCCAAGAGCACCCCCAGAGCATGGTTAGTAAATGATAAGTATAACAAGAATGGCTTTCCTGGCATATGAGGTAATAAAATAGGTAGATTTATAAGATAATCTTTGAGCTATTGAAAAGCTATTTGGTAGTGTTCATCCTAGTGAAATTAAACTCCTTTCTTTAAAAAGTGTGTAAATGGATGGGACTTATTTTCTAATTGAGAGATGAAACATCAGATAGACTAGATCTTACCCTGTAAACTATGGAGTTTCTTCAAATTGTTTGGTGGTGACATATTGGTTATAGCATGAACTTTAGCTGGATCAACTTCAATACCTCTACAAGACATGATGAAGGCAAGTAATTTTACTAAAGTTATTCCAAACACACATTTATTTGGATTGATTTTGACTTTGTACTCTCATAATATTTCAAATATCTTACACAACACTACTAGATGGTTAGCCCTAGTTTTGGATTTTCTTAATATGTCATCGACATAGTCTTCAACAATATCATGCATCATATCATGGAATATTAATATCATGGATCTTTGATATGTAGCTCTAGAATTCTTAAGACCAAATGTCATCTCTTGATAACAAAATGTTCTCCATGGAGTGGTGAACACTTTTTTATGTTGATCTTTTGGTGCTATTCTGATTTGATTGTATCTTGAAAATCTATCCATGAGTGAAAGCACTTTATAACCAGCCATGGAGTTGATGATCATGTCAACATTAGGCAAGGGAAAATCATCTTTAGGACAAGATTTGTTGATGTCTCAAAAATTATTATAAATTTTAATCCCTTCAAGGTTTGTACTAATAGGTAGCATATTAGAGATCCATTTAGAATAGTCAATAGATCGGATACATCCTAATTCTAAGTATTTTCCAAATCTTTATTTACCAATACAACAATGTGAGGATGCATCTTACATAAATTTTGTTTTACTAGTTTAGCATCTAGGTTAACCCTAAGGTGGTACAGAACCAAGGTAGGATCTAAACCTGGCATGCCAGAATAGGCCCATGCAAAAATATCCAAAAAATCTCTCAATAGAGCTGAAAAGATTTCACATTCCTCCTTAGTGAGGGATGCTCATAATTTTATCCATTTCAAGTCTGATGGAGTATAAATATTTACCTCTATTGTATCTTCAAATACAAGGTTAAAACCATCTTCTAGGATAGTAGGTAGTGACTTGAAATATTGAACTATGTCAGGGTCTTGTATTAGGGATTGTTCTTTAACTTCTCTTAGGCATGATGAATCTAGATCCCCTAATGGGAGGTCTAGCCATGTAACAAAAACATTTAAAAATTATTAGATAATTTGATCAAATACTTGTTTCTCAAAACTAAACTTAGATCCATAGGCAAGTTTGTCATTGGTGGTCTCTTGGTCTAAATTTAAAGAAGAATGAACACCCTTATCTAATGGCACCTGAGACAAGTTTTCACTACTAGACTAGCCTTTATCTTTACTTTTTCCTTGATTAGAAAGCACCTTAAAGAGGTTTTAACTTTGGGACCTCAATATTTTACTTATTTGTTTTTGGCTAAGGGTGTTCACTCACACTCCAAAATATGTTGCAAGATCCAATGCAATTGAGAATCCTAATTTGTGATCACCCAATGGAACATTGTCTCTAAGGAATAAGAAACCATAGAATACCTCATAGTTCTATAACTCATCAATTGATAGACTAGATTATTGTTGGTCCCAATATATCAGTTAGGGATAGTATAAAGGAAAAGGGTTACGAGGGACAACCAGGTTAATGGTACAAATGGTATTGTTACCAAACATGTTGGTTTCAGCTAGGTTATCAAGGTGAGGCTATGATCAGACTCTGCTTCACTATCGACATCATCATCACTAGTCACTAGTGATGGAGTTTGAATAAAATATGTGGGGTCACCCCTAGGTAGTTTAAATCCAAGTCCATAAGGTCTTTCATACTTAGTCATAGAAAGTGTCTCAATGGTTCTTTGTTGCTTCGATCCTTAGCCTATTCCTTCATATTTTTTATGTTCCATGTTCCCATTGGGAATAGGATACTTTGCATTTTTATAATAATTAACTCGGTTGTCATTGTATAACCATGATTCATCTCCTTTAAGAGGATTAAATTCTAGGCTAGATGTTGGTACAAATGTGATAGGTCCCTTATATTTGTTTTTTGTTGCCAATGCATATGTGAGATGACTTTAGGTCACCCAAAGGTTTTTGGATTATAAAGAAGATTAGCAATATGAAATGTATCATGGGTTACACATTCTCCTGGTCTATTATCTAAAATTGTGAAATGATTAGAAGCTTTAGGAGGTGACATGTGGAAAGGGAATCCAAGGTATTAGGATCTATGCAATCATCCCGTGAAGTATTGATAAGTATGGCCTTTCCTTTCTCCTATTTGGAACATAGATTCATACTATACTAATAATCATAGCTTTGAAATTCAGCCTCAAGTTGCTTATAGTGTTTATATGGGTGTAAATCTCCTAGAATATTCACTTTCATCCTTGAGTGGGAAAACTTGATACATTGGTGTAGTCTTGACCAGACTATACGAATTTCACTTAACCAAGGCCTACCTAGAAGCATGTTGTATGATAACTCAATATCCAAGACATGGAAAATTTATCATGGGTTAAAGGCCCAATGATAATTGGAAAACTAATGGGGCCCTGTGACTCTCTTTCTTGATTATCATAGGCTTTAATAGTTATTGTTTCTAGCTGGAGACATGTCATTATGTACCTAAGAATCTTGATGAGATTTAGAGACACTATGTTGAGGTTAGATCCATTGTCAATAAGGACACATTTATATTTATGCTATCTAATACAAACTTCTATGTATAATGGGTTATTATGGAGTAGGCCAAGAGAAGACATATTGCTTTGGTTTAATGTGACTTGTTGGGCTGGAGCTAGGATTCTAACCAAATCTTGAAATTTGTCAGGGGATATGTCACTAGAAATAGTGAATTGGGTCAAAAAATCATTGAAAATGTTCTTATAGATTATTAATGTCCACAACAAATCTAAAATAGAAATTTGTGTTGGTATTTTTTGTAATTGTTCCATAATATCAAACTTCTTGTCTTGGTCAGTAGTGAATGGTTTAATCTAAGGCTGAATGGTTGGTTGGATGACAAGAAAAGTGGAAGATGGTTATGGGCCTTAGATTTTAATCTTTGATCTCTAAGTTATTATTGCATAATCAAGATTAAATACTAAACCATCATTGTTAACCAATGTTGGAAATGGTGTGGGACTAGATAGGACAAGTCTTAGTTGTTGGTACACTTACATGTGGTTATGTGGCAAAAATGAGTTATCGCTATAAGATCCAAAAGGGGAAGTCCTAGTTTTTTGATTTGCCTATATGCATTCCAAGGTCAAAGATGGATTATCCATGTGATTTGGTGAAATATTATTGTTTAACAATGGTCTAGGCTGATTAGTACTTGGTCTAGGATTAATGGAGATGGTATTAATGCTACCCCTATAATATGACCTACAACCCTATTGTAGTCATGTAAAACTACATGGTAAGTTTATTGGTTGTTACCATTTTGACCTTGGTTTTATCCATTGTTCTATCATTATGGGTTTTGTTATTGATTTTGTTGGGTCTACTAGTTCAACGTTTGATACTGATATTATTGAGGTTGTTGCTGCACTAGTCATTATTGTTATTGTTAATTATTCTATTACTATTGATTATTATGTCAGGGAAAGGGGATTTGATAAATCCCAAGATTTTTATTAGAATTGGAAGTACCATTATCCAATTTTATCTCCCCATTCTCTAACATATTCTCGATTAAATGCTTGATTTGGAAACATCTTCATATATTATGCTCATTGACGGATGATAGTCACAAAATTCATTTTCATGGTACCAATCAAGATTAGGAATGCCTTTCAAATAATGATTTGGTATAGGCCAACTAATTATATTAGTGGCAACAACCTTACAACATATATACTTAATAGGTTTTCTTATGTCACTAAAGACATGACATGTAGGCACGGTTCTTCTAGGAAGAGGGGTTTGCAATGGTAACAGTTGTATTTGTTGTGCAGGTTTTGGTTATTATGCTTGTGGCATTAGTTGGTAAGGTTTCTAGGTATGAGTAAGATAAAAAGGTGGTGTGGATGATGTATGCATAGTTTGGACATGGAAAAATTTAGTTATTCCATTTCCCACAACATTCTTATTGCAGTTGAATTGCTTCAATCTTTTGTGGTTATTGGCCTATGCCAGTTGTGATGCTTGTGCTTGAATAGGATGTTATTGTTGGCCATTTCCTTGATTAGTGCCTTAATTTTTATTAGTTTAATTAATATTGATGTCTCCTTTATTGATTAACTCCCTCTCAATCAACAAACATTTACCAATGGTCTCCTTGAACATATGCACACATTGTAATTCAGGATGATAAGCTATCTCACTATTAATTTTTTTTGGTAAACACAATAGATAATTGTTTATATGGTAAACTAGGGGTGAAATGGATTGTAAGGGATCCCCATCACTGTAAATAACTTGAAAAACTTTGTTCAACTTTCTGCTTTTCTTGTGTCAAGTCTACTAATGAAATATTATGCTTGAGATTATAGGAAAAGTGATGCACAAATTTATCAGAAAGATCATCAAAGTCTATTAATAAATTCTTGGGAAACTTTAAAAACCACTCCAAGGATCTTCTAGCCAATCTCCTTGGAAACAATAGCAAAAGGTATATGTCGTTATATGCCATTGGTTGACATGCAACAAAGAATTTGGTCAAATGAGCCTTGGGGTCACCTTTCTCTTTGTATTTATCAAATTTTGGTGGTTAATATCTTAGAGGAAATGGTATCTATAAATACTCCATGTTGAATGGATAGGAACATACATCATCCAATTTGAACTTTTTAGTTTGTTTACCAGCTTTAATACAACAATTACATCCTTCATCTATTGTAATTTTTAGGATAGGAAACTAGATGGAATATTGGTTTGAGGGAAAATTTGGATTTGGGTAGATGGTTGGGAGGTCACAAGTGGAAAAATTTGACTAAGGTATGATGGAGATACCTATTGGGGTACATTGGCTGAGTTGGGGAATGGACCAGGAATATGCATATGTGGATTAGGATGTACATGATGTTAGGGTGTGGAGCTAAAAGCTTCACCAAGGAGCACACTTATCAGTTTTGGGTCTACATAGACACCGGCATCAGTCAGGAGTGATCGACGTCGCTCAAAAGCAGTTGCAGAGATGTCGACGTCGATAGAGGATCAACCGACGGCGGTCACAGACAAGCAGCAGGAATCGACGTCAGTTACCTGCGTGTCCAGAGAGCTATTTCTGTGGACAAAAGCGAGTGTTTACATGATGAGTTTGAGTTGTAGTCTCAAGCTCACGTCTCTATTATTAGCATTACTATTTTTAGAGCCCTTGTTCAAGTGGCTTAACTGTTTGTTGGAAGTGCATGCTCAAGTTTCCTAATTCTATATGTAGAATTAGATCTTCCTAGCTTATTGGGTAATTGTAGTAGTAGTTATTGTGAATTATTGTAGTAATTCATTGTATGTGAAGAAAAGTATAGAATTGAATCAATCCAGGTTTGTTGGAGTTGATTGTTCTTGAGAGAGAGCTCTTGAGGAATAGAGATCTATTGAGAGATCTATACATCTAGGAGAGGTGTGGAAGAAAGAAGTTTCTACAATTGTATTCCTTTTGTAAAGAGTTTGTTAATACAAGTTTTCAGGGTGGTTTCTTGTATCTCTTGTTCTTGCTATTATCTCATTCTAGTTACTTGCCTATCTGATTTAATTATGCATTTATTGCTTTCACAATTGTAATCTATTGTTGGTTGATCCCCAACAAGTGGTATCAGAGCCTTGGTTGCAGGTTCAGAGCTTGATATCCAACAAGTGGTATTAGAGCTCAGGTTCACTAACAGGTGGTTTAGATCTGTGTTGTGTGTATTAATTACAGGTTCTCATAGGGGTTTCTACAGGGATTTCTATTTGAGTGGAGAAGCAATGGCAGATGAAAGTAAATTGAGAATGGAAAAGTTTAATGGCAAAAATTACCAACATTGGAGAATGCAGATAGAGGATTATCTGTATCAGAAAGATCTCTACTTACCTTTAGGTGGGGTTGCAAAGAAGCCCAAAGACATGGAGGATGAAGAATGGGAAGTTCTTGACAGAAAGGCTCTGGGGCCTATAAGACTGAGTCTATCATCCACTATGATTTCTAATTTATCACAGGCAAAGTCTATGGTAGAGTTGATGACTACGTTAGCAAATTTGTATGAAAAACCCTCAGCTTATAATAAGGTATATCTTATGAAGCAGTTATTTAATTTGCATATGAATGAAGGTGGATCTATTTCTACTCATCTGAATGATTTCAATGGAATTATGAATCAGTTAAGTTCAGTGAATATAGTGTTTGATGATGAAATAAAAGATCTTTTAATATTATGTTCTTTGCCTGAAAGCTAGCATGGCTTAGTAATGGCAGTAAGTAATACTGCATCTACGTCAAATATTTTGAAAGTAGAGGATGTTGTTAGTGTTATCTTGAATGAGGAAATTTGTAGGAAAAGCATAGAAGAGACATCTGGGAACGCTTTAAGTTTTGAGAGTAGGGGAAGGCAAAAAGAGAAGAGCAAGATCCAAATCTAAGGGGAAAGGCAGATCTAAATCCAGAAATGGCAGAAGGCCACAATGCTGGAATTGTGGAAAGATGGGGCACATAAGCAGAGACTGTTGGTCAAAACCTAAGGAGGATAATTAGCACGAAGGAAAGGAAGAAGCTAAGGTTGTAGGTATTGCACAAGATGCTTTAATTTTCTCTCTGCATAATAATATAGAATCTTGGGTATTAGATTCTGGTGCATCTTTTCATGCTACCCTTAACAGGGAATATTTTAGTGACTATATCCATGGAGATTTTGGAATAGTGTATCTAGGGGATGATGAGCCCTGTAAAATAATTGGCAAAGGTAAAGTGCAACTGAAGATGCAGAATAGCAACACATGGGTGTTGAGAGATGTGATGCATGTTCCTAGCTTGAAGAGAAATTTGATTTTTATAGGAAAGTTAGGAGATGAGGGTTGTACAGTAACTCTCACAGCAGAATCTTGGAAGGTGACCAAGGGTGTACTTGTTATGGCTAGAGGTAAGAGAGAAGGTACTCTCTATTTGTGTAATTGTGTTACTAACAAATCTCCTTCTGTATTATCTACTTCAGATGTGGATGCTAAATTGTAGCACTCAAGGCTTGGCCACATGAGTGAGAAGGGGATGTCAATTCTTAAGTCCAAAGGTATGCTTTCAGATTTAAACGGCATAGATCTAGAGTTTTGTGAGCACTGTGTATTTGGAAAATAGAAAAGGGTTAGTTTTCTCAAGACTGGGTCTACTAAGAAGAGGCACAAGTTGGAGCTTGTTCACACAGATGTGTGGGGACCAGCTCAGGTTGCTTCCATTGGAGGATCACAGTACTATGTATCTTTCATAGATGATGCTATAAGGAAGGTATGGATCTATTGTATTAGAAGAAAATCTAATGTATTTGAGACTTTTAAGGTTTGGAAAGCTATGGTTGAGAATGAAACAGGTAAAAGATTAAAGTGCCTGAGATCAGATAATGGTAGTGAGTTTTGCAGTCATAAGTTTAGAGATTATTGTTATATGCATGGAATCCACAGGCAAAGGATGATTCCAAGGACACCTCAGAAGAATGGAATTGTTGAAAGGATGAACAGGATAATAATGGAGCGTGCAAGATGTATGAGATTGCATGCCGATTTGCCCTTACAGTTTTGGGCACAAGCTATTGACACTGCAGTATACTTGATTAACAGAGGACCCTCTACAGCTCTGGATGGTGGTATTCCAGAAGAGGCATGGACAGGTAAAAAGGTTGATCTCTCATATCTCAAAGTTTTTGGTTGTGAAGCCTTTGTGCACATAGATAAGGAAAATAGAAAGAAGCTTGATGCTAAGTCTATGAGGTGCACATTTATTGGCTATGGCTCAGATGATTTTGGTTACAGATTGTGAAATCTAGAAACTAACAAGGTAATTAGGAGCCGTGATGTTGTTTTCAATGAAAGAGTGATGTATTGTGATCAGCTAAGGAAGCTGAATCAATCTGAGCAGAGCAATGGTGAATTGGACGAGGTGAAAGTCCAAGATGAGCTCACAGGAAAAAGAAATAATCACTTATAGAAAAACACAGAGACCGACGTTGGCAGGTTAGGAACCAGCGTCGACAGTACAGAAACTGGCATCGGCCATACAGAGATCGACGTCGGTAGGACAAGTATCGGGGTCAGTCAGGCAGAACTGACGTTGGCCAGTAACAGGTCTGGAGGTGACTGAGGTCGGTCACTGTCAGAGAATTTGGGTGGATAGCATGTTGTGAACGAGTCTCAGACACCCATCAGGAGGTCAGAAAGGGTGAGTAAGCCTCTAATTAGATATTCTCCTTCTTTATTCTATTTATTGCTAACTGATGGTGGAGAACCAAAGAGTTTTGAAGAAGTAATATAGGTGGATTCCAAGAGTCAGTGGGAGCGTGGCATGGTTGAGGAGTTGGAGTCCTTAAGAGAGAACCAAACATGGGATTTGGTTGAATTGCCAGCTGGGAAGAGAACACTCAAGAACAGATGGACCTACAGGTTAAAAGAAGGTGAGAATGGACAGATGAGATATAAGGCCAGATTAGTAGTGAAAGGATTTGCACAAAATCCAGGTATTGACTTTGGTGAGATTTTCTCTCCTGTTGTTAAAATGACTTCTATAAGGGTTGTATTGTCTTTGGTTGCTTTTGAGGATTTGCATCTTGAGCAGCTAGATGTTAAGACAATGTTTCTTCATGGAGATTTGGATGAGGAAATTTATATGGAATAGCCAGAAGGATTTGAGGTCAAAGGTAAGGAGAAGTTTATGTGCAGATTGAAGAAAAGCTTGTATGGCCTCAAGCAAGCTCCTAGGCAATGGTATTTAAAATTTGATAGGTTTATGACTGAGCATGGCTACAGTAGGTGTCTATCTGACCATTGCGTGTATTTCAAGAGATTTGATAATGGTAGATATATTATTCTATTGTTGTATGTAGATGATATGCTGGTTGCAGGATCACACATGCAGGATATCTCTGAGCTTAAAGTGAAATTAGCTCAAACATTTGCTATGAAGGATTTGGGAACAACAAATAAAATCCTAGGCATGAGCATTAAGAGAGACAGGAAAAATCACAGGTTGATATTGTCTCAAGAAGATTATGTGGACAAGGTGTTGAAACGGTTCAATATGTAGGATGCTAAACCGGTAAGCACACCTTTGGCTAGACATTTTAAGTTGAGTAAAGAACAATGTCCTAATTCATATGATGAGGTAGAGTACATGAGTAAGGTTCCATATTCTTCTGCAGTAGGGAGTTTGATATATGCAATGGTGTGTACTAGACCGGATATTGCCCAAACAGTGGGAGTGGTAAGTAAGTATATGGCCAATCCAGGTAAGGAACATTGGAAAGCAGTTCAGTGGATCCTTAGATATCTGAAAGGAACCAGCAGTAAGCACTTGTGCTATGGAGGTTCAGATACTTCTCTACATGGTTATGTAGATTCAGATATGGCAGGTGATTTGGATGGTAGGAGGAGCACTACAAGTTATGTTTTCACTGTAGGTGGAACGGCGGTTAGCTAGATATCTAAGTTGCAGAAGGTTATTGCCTTGTCAACTACAGAAGCAGAGTATATTGCAGCCATAGAAGCTAGCAAAGAGATGATATGGATGACACGATTCATGGATGAGCTTGGTAGGGAGCATGAGAGTTGCAGATTGTATAGTGACAGTTAAAGTGCAATCCATTTGGCTAAAAATTCAGCCTTTCATTCAAGAACAAAGCACATACAGCTAAGGTATCACTTCATACGACAGGTATTGGAAGATGGTGAGTTGAAGCTAGAGAAGATCCATACAGATAGGAATCCTGCTGATATGTTAACCAAGTCGGTTACAAAGGAGAAGTTGAATCTTCATTCAACTTCTGTTGGTCTTCATGATTGAGTTGAAGATGGAAGAGCTAGAAGATGTTGCTGTACAGGTACTGGTGCAACCATTTATCTCCAAGTGAGAGATTGTTAGGGTGTGGAGCTAAAAGCTTTACCAAGGAGCACACTTATTAGTTTTGGGTCTACACAGACACTGGCGTTGGTCAGGAGTGACTGACATTAGTCAGAAGCAGTTGCAAAGACGCTGACATCGACAGAGGATTGGCCAATGGCGGTCACAGACAAGTAGCAGGAACCGACGTCAGTTACCTGCGTGTCCAGAGAGCTATTTCCGTGGACAGAAGTGAGTGTTTGCATGATGAGTTTGAGTTGTAGTCTCAAGCTCGTGTCTCTATTATTAGCATTACTATTTTTAGAGCCCTTGTTCAAGTGGCTTAACTGTTTGTTGGAAGTGCATGCTCAAGTTTCCTAATTCTATATGTAGAATTAGATCTTCCTATCTTATTGGGTAATTGTAGTAGTAGTTATTGTGAATTATTATAGTAATTCATTTTATGTGAAGAACAGTATAGAATTGAATCAATCCAGGTTTGTTGGAGTTGATTGTTCTTGAGAGAGAGCTCTTGAGAAATAGAGATCTATTGAGAGATCTATACATCTAGGAGAGATGTGGAAGAAAGAATTTTCTACAATTGTATTCCTTTTGTAAAGAGTTTGTTAATACAAGTTTTTAGGGTGGTTTTTTGTATCTCTTGTTCTTGCTATTATCTCATTCTAGTTACTTGCCTATCTGATTTAATTTTGCGTTTATTGCTTTCACAATTGTAATCTATTGTTGGTTGATCCCCAACACATGAAATTGCACATTTGACTATGCAATATTCTAGTTTGGGTTGGTGATAGAGCTTTGACTTGGAGGATTTTTTGGTTATGATGAAGGGATATAATTATACTATGCCTACTATGGTTGAAAAGAGACATGTTACTGACTAATCAAACCTTGTTATTGAGTGGGAACTTGTGGACCAAGACCTTGTCTCTAGATTTATGGCATATTTTGAACCAATGGTTGTCTAGTAGGTACCTAAGAAACATGGGGACCTCCTTGTTGAAAAAATATCTGTGAGGAATTGAAAGTAGGTTGCATATTTGGCATCTATCATTAACCAATATTTACACATTTTTGACTAGTCATTGCTTGGTTTTGGATTGGCATATTAGTCTATGACTATAGAGGTATGTTCATCATTACCTGGCAAGGTTGAACATTTTTTTACCCTGATTGAGGTGGAAATGTATTTATCCTTTATTGCATTGATACAATAGACTATGTCTGATGTTTTGGAATACTACTCACTACCTATTGAGGGAGAGTAAGATTCATCATATTCTATCATTGAGGTGTAATATTGGCCATTGTTTGACTACCTAACCCCATAGGTTGTACACTTGAGGAAGTAGCTAGTTGAGGCTAGGGTGTATAAACTCTTATTCCTTGGTATGATGATTTACTCATGGAATTGACTATAGGCACATGTTTCTAGCTATTTGTTTGCACATTAGTACCACTTTGATTGGGACTAGATGTTATTTGTACATTAACCACTACATTGGGCTCACTATTCAATGTAGAGGCCAAAGACACTTATTTAATAATGGACATATGCATCTAGTTGTTTATTTAAGTAGTTTGTATAAATGGGTCAAAATTCAAATTCTCTTATCCAATTTAATCTATCAACACTCCTATTGGAGGAACTAGGTCAATGAGAGGCTTACTTACCATATTCATCTAATTGAAATCATGTGCTAGATTTAGATATGTTTGATATGTTGTTGATCCAAAACTTATAAGCTTTGGTTTAAAAAAATTAAAGAAATAAGAACAACATAATTGTAATAATGCTATCTCTGAGAAGAGATGTTTTATTGATCAAATTTGTAGACCCAAACATATGCCTATCTCTGAGAAGAGATGTTTAATTTCCATTTTGAGTTAAATCTTCATATATAAAAATTTTTAAGGTAGGAGGAGGATGTGGAAGGTCACCAATATTCAGGAAGATTAAGTGGTTCAACTTCCATGACTTACAACAATACATAATTTAAGGAATTATTATTTTTAGAAACTTACTATTTTTAGACTACACTACTAAAATTGAAATTTGGGGCACTTCCATTTAGTTTTTTGGAGTAAAAATACACCAATAATAGATCCATGCCATTTCATGATGTTCCTCTCATTCTTAGCTTTCCAACGGTTCAAATGGGGAGTCAAATGGAGCTATGGTACAAAAGTTATGGCTCTTAGAAGTTCTGCCACCAATTGGGGTATAACCATCACCTAAATTTTTACTCAGATCATTCCTCCCTCCTTGAGAAGAAATGGTCCCCATTGCATCAAGATTTTTCATCAAGTGTGGTAGTTTTATTTTTATTTGATTCCTAATACATACTTAGAATGGACTGTGCTTTGTGGAACTGTGCAAGACCTTATTGTTCACCATTTTTGTCTGACCATCAGTTTGTAGATGGAAGGCCATGAACTTCTTCAGCTTGGTATCTATTTTCTTCCATTGTTGTGTTGTTTGTATATTCAAGGCTATAACATCAGCCCTTTTGGATTCTTATGGCTTGACCACCATGAGAATGAATTTATTGACACTAATTAGAGAGACAGATGTATAAGGTGATACCTCTAGTACCCTGTAACATCATGTTCCAAGAGTGAGGGTGATCCTTTAAGTTCTTATTTCATATATGCCATATTGATCATACATGAATTGCTAACCAAAGAGTAAATTAGAAACATCTAAATTGACCACATCACATAATACCTCATCTTGGAAAGGTTTTATTGCATATGAGAAAAGACATTGGTGGGTGACATAGAGGTTTCTCTCTAGACTCAACCATCCAATACTATATAGCTTTGGGTGAGGCTTCATGGATAGATTTAGGCTTTTCAAAACATTAGCAGATATTAATTTTTTTTTACTCCTACTACCAATAATGAAATGTAGAGGCTTACCTTTTACCCATAACTTAGAGTGAAACAACCTTTCCTTATCATCTGGCCTCTCCTCATGGGTCTATGATGAAGCAATGATGGAATCAGGCTCAACATCTACAATCTCTTATTCAACCTCTTCAACTATAGGGTGTGTATGAGGTAGAGTAGTAGATGTTGAGGATTGTGACTTAAAAAGTAGGGACTTGATGGCTCAACATTCTTCTTAGGAGTGCATTCCAAATTTGTGGTAATCACACCATTTCCCAATCTTCCTTTCCTTTTGCTTCCAATTTTGGCCTTGTGTTTGACCTTCTTTGTCATTTTTCCATTTTGTAGGATGGCTCTTTATATTCATTCTTCCATGATTTTGCTCAATCTTCACCATGAACTTGTACACCTCACTGAGGGTTTTAAATTAAAGAGTTCCATCTCCCCCCATATATACTATTGTAGTCTACCATGATATTTGAGAACCTTATGTTTCTCACTTTCCTGGATGCCCAACCTCATATATAGAGAATGAAAAATGTCAGTGTAATCTTGAACAGACTATTCCTTACCTTGGAAAAGTTGTTACCAATCTATATATAGATCATCATATGCTCAAATGGAGTAGTATTTTTCTTTTACAACTTCTATGAAATCATCCCAGGTAGGTTCTACCTCAAGGCCAATATCATCCATACTGAATCTCTTATTGTACACTTCCCACAAATTTTTGATAGGCAATGATGCTTTTAAAAAATCAAAAGTGATCTTCTCTTTATCGATGAATTTATTTATAAAAAAAAGGAAGATAATTGATCTAAATAATTTTTTGCTACATCAAAATTGATTTTACCTTAAAATGTAGGGATATCAAAATTCACCTAAACCTTGAAGGGTGTTGGTAACTAAAAAGATGTGGGGGTGTAGATGAGGAGCCAAAATTTTCAATCAATATTTATTGAGGAATATAGGCAAATTATTATAGCATCTATGCTTGCTGCTGTTGTAGGGCTTCATTCACCATTTCCTTGAAAGGATTTGATGTCTCAGTGTTGTCTACCATTTGAGGTAATTTTGAGTGAATAGGTGGATAGTTTGGAAGCTCTATTGTTTTCTACCCAAGCTTCTTGTAGCCTGACCTCATCCTCAGGATCATACACTCTCAAGACAAACCACTCTAATATCACTGATCTAAAACTCAGAATCTTTGGTTGAAATAAATTCAATAAACAATAAAAACGCAATTATAATAATCGTATCTTTGAAAAGAGATGTTTTATTGATCAAATTTGTAGACCCAAACATATGCCTATCTCTGAGAAGAGATGTCTGATTTTCATTTCAAGTTACATCTTCATTTATACACATTTTTAAGGTAGGATAAGGATGTAGGATAAGTGGTTTGAATTCCATGATTTACAACAATACAAAATTCAAGAAATTATTATTTTTAGAAACTTACTATTTTTAGACTACATTACTAAAATTAAAAATTGGGTCACTTACATTTAGTTTTCAAGGGTCAAAACCCACTAATCAAATCTCTATGCCATCTCATGATGTTCCTCTCATTATTATCTTTTTAACAGTTCAAATGGGGAGTCAAACAGAGCTATGGTGCAAAAGTTATGGCTCCCAAAGTTCTACCACCAATTAGGGTAGAACTGTCGCCTGAATTGTCACTCAGATCAGCTGTTTGCATTTGGTTAAAGTGATATTCCATGATATTTTTTCTTCGATCAAATATATTAGGATCTTGGTAAATTATTTGGACTAGAGCCATAGGATTTCTAGAAGAAGCTTGTTGATCGTAAATGATATTATGGGGCACTCTTACTAGACTTTGTAAATTTTCATGGGGGAAGTCTGCTGGAAAATTAGCCCCTACCTCTATGGCTCTAGCCAAAATCTCATATTTGTTCTCTAAAAAATGTCACTCAAATAAAAGTAGATCATATGTGAAAGGCATATTAGTAAAATATGATGGTTAAAGTATTGGCTCATCTACTATAGGTATTATAGCTAGGTATTACATGGTTTACTCTTGGTCTTATTTTGTGTAAGGTGGTATGTTAACCAAATAGTTAGCCAATGGATATTCACTTTGTGCCCTTAATTAAGTATTATATGAGGGATGAGAATCCATCTCATAAGAAATATTATCTGCATAGGAGTCTTACACTATTTCTTCCTATGTAACTATATTACTAATCCCTAGATTATACATGAGTCCACTACGAGTGTAGGAATACATGTTGGGATCCATAATCAATGATTTTGTGACAAAAGGTCAAAGAGCTATAAAAAATATAAAAAGGACAATACCTAAAATAGATTATTTTTCAACTTGGTCTATATTTTCCAAAAGGATCAATAGGTTTATGTAAAGGTTTGTGAGAAAACAAGCTAGAGTGAAGTATCTAACATTTCACTATTCACACAAAGATAAGTAAGTAAATGGTCCTAAAAAATCAGAATATGAAACTCTAAGATCAAAGTGTTTCAAATCAGTCTAATCTAAGAATTTAAAAAGTTGCTAGGTCTTTTGGCCAAATACAATGTCAAAATCTAGGATCAAACAAGGCATGTACTAGGACTCTTGGCCAAACAGTGTCAAAAGCTAGACTTTGAAAATATATGAAAGTTTTAATCTAACAGATTTGAAACACTTCTAAAAAACACTAGGAATTTGATTCTTGGACATGAACTTGGTCAACTAGGTATAAGGTATGAAATAAAAGGCACTTTAGCTAAAGTATATTTTCTCATAAAAAATGGTATAAAATTGGGTTCTTTTGGACAAACAAGCTAGACAAAAGTGAACAATATAACCATTTTAGACAAAATATCACAAAAGTACACTTGAATTGGTCTGAAAATGTAGGAACAAATTTGGAACTCTATGTAAGAGGGTCTATGAAACAATCTTCAACATGATTTGGATAGTGTAATGATGCTATACTACCCAAAGGGTATGACAAGAAAGTTTGTTTCAAAAACTCTCTAAGGTAAAGACAATTTCTCACAATTTTGATAGCATAACACTACTTTTCTTGACCCAAAATATTGTGGTGCATAGACTTAAAGTGCAAGTTTTTAGCACAAAATGGCTTAAGTATATTAAGTGATGATAATTATTATGAGTCTTAAATAACCTTCAATCTAAATTGGAAATTAAACCTAAGTTCCCTCAAGTTTAATACAAATGGCGAACCCACTTAACACATCAACCCTATGAACTTGTAAAAGTGTAATTCTGAATCTAGATTATAAGTGAAGGACTTTAAACAATCTTGGTAAAGGTCTAGACTTAATTTGGAAACATAACTATGCTAAAGTGGATGATATGACTCTCAAGCTTTTGATGAACTTTTTAAATAAGGAAAATTGATGATCTCATGTGGGCAACATAATGCCTCTTTGTACAAAAGAGAATTTGGACTATGTGTTTGGTTTTGGATTATTTGTTTACACCAAGTTTTGACTCCAAACAAGACTTTAAACTAGGATAAGACCAACTAATTAACTATTCTTAGATCCTAAACTGACAAGGTTGTTTGGCATTATTGGAATCCATCAATATACATCATTTGAGAGGATTTTAAGTGTTTATCCAAAAGTAAATAGACATTATATAGTAGGGTTTTTACACCCCCCTTCTCTCAAATTATAGTACTATGACATGGACCTTGAGATGCACCTTTCACCAATAATAATTCCATGATAAGTGGGGATTTGTCTAAGATCTAACAAGTTTTTGAATGATCTAGGGGAATCAATTACACAATGACTTTCATACCAAATAATGTAAAAGAAAAGCATGGATTTTGGGTTCGTATCACTTGGCTTATTTTAAAAAGGTCTAGTCATTTTTATAACCACTACATCCTACTATTCACTCAATGTAGTATGATGTCCAAAGTACCACTATGTCCCATATGCAACTCTAAAGGAGTCAAATGATGTTAATGCAAGGAGATGAAACCCCAAGTCAAAGCTTCTCTAAATAACTTGTGGGAGGTGATGAAGTCCCCCTCACAAGCCAAGATGCATAAAAATAAAAAAAGCATGAAAGTAGAAAGACTTTAGGGTCATTTTCAAGGTCATTTAGACTTTGATAAGTATTTGGGGAGTGCTTTAGACAATTTTCTTTCTAAGCCTTGGACTAGGCTACTTGCAATAGGAATGGCGCTTTTGAGTCCAGGGGTTCTCTGTAAGGGATAAATGGAAGAGCATACATGCAATATTCCTCTCTTTACCAAACAAAATCTAACTAAATAATTGTTGCAAATAAAAATTGAAAAATGTGTTCAATTCTATACCCAAATGAAAGATTTGGTGGTGTTCATTTGACCCCTTCATCTTAGTTGCAAATTTTGAAAAAACATTCACCCAAAACATCTAAATTATTTGTTAAACACCTAAAACAAAGTCCCTAATTGATTTTTAAACATGAAAAGGTGATTTAAACATGTTTTGAACAAATGTCAAGCTTGGTCTTGTGTCAAAATTGTTAGCATATCCTTTATCTTTAAAGCTTTTTTTTATCTTGAAACAATGAACTTTGAAAAAGTAGCTCTCAAGTTTGTGTTTTTGGAAAAACACAGTGATCAATGTCTGTTATTACCACCGATGTCAGTTACTCTAGATAACTGAGATCTAATCGATGTTAATTTTATTGATCGACATCAGTTAAGTTACTAACTGATGTTAGTATTTCTTGTCGATGTTAGTTACTGTGTAAAAACTATGGCAACCAAAAATGGCAAAATAAAGTTAGAAAATCAATTTATAGGAGTTTTAAAGGCTCATATACATATTTAAGTGTTGCAAAATGATCTCCTTCATGTGTAGAATGCATCTGGTTCCATCGGGTGTGCCATTATGTGATCTAGGAATTTGACTCAAGAGAGGATGGTTAATATGGTATTAGTTCTAACATGAAAACAAAATGAAATAAACACACTAATAGAATAACATCTCTAGGCCTAGACACTAGAGAGAGATTAGTTAACAGAAGCAAATGACAAACACAACTTAATAGCAAGGAATGAAAATACAATAATTCTTTCACCTTCCTTAGATGCTCCAAATGCCTTTATAGTGGTGGCTTGCTCAACTTGTGCTCATGAAGTCCTTGGTAATGGAAGCTTGGCTACTTCCATTTCTCCTTGGCACCTTTGGATTGTGGCTTGGCTTGGCTTGGAATCAATTTGGCATGGTAACACTAGTTGAAATGAAGCTTTTAGAACTAATCTCACATTATAAATTTGCATTCCTAAGACTTATAAATAATGTTTTGAGGCCTCATATTTATAGATTTTTGGATTTGATTAGAATCAACCTCAACCATCCATCTCAAGATTGAGATGTGTGGTTGAGGATTAATTCATTTTTTGGAATTAATTTTATAATTATCCTTAGAATGACATTAGAATAAAGGTAAATTAAGAAGCATGGAGGGCATCATGAAAGGCATTGATGAGGCATGGAAGGAATGAATCCTGATTTTTATGGCATTTATGGCCTAGGGATGTCTTCCCAAAAATTGAGGTCACTTGATGATGTAGTTATTCAATATTCATTTCCAAAAATAAGTACTCAACAAGTTTCCATGGAATTATTAATTAGGCATTGATTTGTGTAAATTAGATCTCATGATTAAGCATATTGTACAAAAATTACCCAAATTGATCAAAATGTCTTGTTATTGGTCTAAAATTTGACTGGATTATAATTAGGTGTTGTTAGATGCATTAGAACTATATTCCCATTTAGGATGTTGTCAACAACAAATAACAAAGGCACATGTATTGTGTAGAAGATTTGATAGGAAAAAAGCAATCCAGAGCACCTAAGTGCAAATTTAGCATTTTGACTCGAAATGAACAGATCAAAGTTAGCTAGCCCATAAATTGCATTGCCCCATTTAGGAATACCCTGGTCAAAATTACAAATTGAATATGTTAGTTTTACATCATTTAACATGTTTTAGTATTTTTAGGCTAAATTGTGTATTTTGGGTGGAAATTAGACAAAACCCTGATTAGGGGTTATTAGTGGCCACTTTTAGGTGTCTACAGTGGTATCTAATAAGCAAGGAGCTTAATTTGAAACACTCAATAGATGTAGACTAAGTAGGAAGTCTAGATGATAGGAAGAGTACCAATGGAGGAGATTTCTTCTTAGGTGGGTGCTTAGTTTCATGGATAAACAAGAAGTAACCATCAATAACATTATCCACTTGTGAAGTTAAGTACAAAACCTAAAAGACTACAAGGTGGAGCATGATGGTCTTAGCCTTATCTATTATGACAATACAAGTGATATAAGCATATCAAAGAACCTTGTCATACACTCAAGGACGAGGCACATTCCCATCAAGTATCATTTTCTAAGAGAGAAGGTAAGTGAATAAAGTGTCAGACTTGAATATGTTTCTACACAAGATCATATTGTAGATATTTTGACCAAACCACTTCCAAAGGTAACATTTGAACACCTAAGATAGAAATTGGGTATAATTCCTACCCCTAGCAATCATCGAAGAAGACAAGTACTCATGGGGAGCTAATTATGCTAATTATATCCAAGAATAGGTGATTTTTTCCAATAATTTATGCATGGAGATAGAGGGATCATCTTTATATTATGGATCATAAACTCATAGTCCTACATGTTGAGTATTTTGGTTGTAGGGAGTGTGATCCAAGGAGTTGTAGACATCACTTTGTCATTTATGTCAAAGGAGAAGAAATACTAGAATGAGGAGATAATATTGTTTAGTTTTTAGTTTATTTTGACATAAATGACAAAGGGGGAGATTATTGATCATTGTTCTTGTTGTTGAGGTTTGGCATTAATGTCAAAGGCTCTTAAGAAAGGTCTTCATGAAGTCATTGAAGAATGTAGCTATGAGAGAGAATATTGATCAATGTTACAATAATTCTAAGATTGTAAGTCATTATTGGCATATGTTGTTATGAATACATGAGTGATGTTAAGGTCAGCATGGAAGGTCCTTGTTGTCAAAGTTGTTAAGTGCTTAAGCCTAGTAAGTCTCTTGAGAAGGTATGTGCATAAGATACCTAGTATTATGCATGAATGGTCATGATGGCTTCATGAGATGAATTCAAATATGTATGAGAGGTTTTATGAGGTTGATTAATCATGTATATGAGGCATTGGAACACTCATGTGAGTCTCAAGGTAGGCCTCCAAGGGTAAGACCTATAGATCAAGTCTATAAATAGACCACTACTAGACCCTACTTGGCCTAATGAGGTATAATGGTCTATTGTCAAGGCATGTGAATGATGTATGGATATGTATAATCATGATATATTTTTATTGATTATGTGAGTAAGTTTTAGAGCACATGAAAAGAGGCATGAAGGTCAGTTTCAAGGCCTAAATGTGATTTGAAGGTTAAGGTATAAGCAAACAAAGAGAGAGAGAGTATGGCCTAATGAAGGGTCATGATAATATTTCAATATGTATGAGCTTATATAGACATTTTTATAGGTAAGGTATGTTGTTTCAAGTTTACTCATGAAGTTTCAGGTTAAAGTTGGAAAGTTAAGGCAAGAAAAAGTGCTTTAAGGTCTCTCAAGTACATAGAATTAAGGGTTCTCAACCCAAGAAGAATTTTAAAGTGTTCATTGGCATGTTTAAACTCTGCATGAGAACCTAATATATTCATGGTAGATGGTTAAGGGTCATATCTCAAAATTCTAGGCATTAGTTTTTAGATTAAGGGGCTATGCTTTATTAACGATTATTAAGAGTAAAAATAGGCTTAAACCCTCATAAAACCCTAATCAGGATATGATGTTGAATATGTTGATCAAAATAGACTATATTGGATCTTGTATTCAACTCTCCAAGGCACATCTAGGTGTGATTGAGTTGTCAAGTGTGTGAATAGGCCCTACAAGAAAGTGCACATTTCTTGAAGATTTGTTGTAGTAATTAGAGTTGACTAAGTCAAAGCATAAAAATAATTGGATGTATAAGGTTTAGACTTGTATTTTATGTCCATGGTGGTTTATATATAGGTTCTAACACTCAAATATTCTAAACTGATCATCCAAGATAGCCAATCACTAATAGGCCCAATGGTGGAAATAGTGAAAAACCCAGGTAGCAGTGAGAAGAGGTTTAGGAATGTGTTATCATGGAATAAGGATGAAACAAAGTGAATGAAGATTTTTTTCAATAATTTTAAGACATTTTAATATTTTTTATAATTTTTTGAGGTTAGTAATGATGTTAAAAAAGTTTCTCACAAGTTAACCTATCTAATGTAGATGAGATAGCGAGATGTAAGGTCATGAGAGTGGTCTGTAAGACCAATATTTTACATTTGAAAAATTTTATATTTATATATTATTTTTTTATAATTATCTCATAATATTTTCTTCATGCATTATAATTCTCTGAAAGTGGTCATATATGTGTTAAAGGTCATTATCACCATGACTAGTCTTTGAGGAACACTAGCAGTTCTAAGTGAGCAAGTTACCTGAGTGTTTTTGAGTCCTTTTTCCCTATGTAATGAAGTATAATGATCTTTATTATTATTTTTAGGTATTTTATGTTATGTTTATATGTTTTATTTTCATTTTTTTGTGGCCAAACATTATGTTATCTTCAGTTTTTCAAGACAAGCCTTTTTGTGTGTGTGAAGGCCTAAAGTAAATAGTACTAATAATGTGTTTCAAATGGTGATTGAAGATAAAAGGTGTCATGGAAATAATATTATCTTAGTATGGGTATATTTGAGTTGAATATGAAGTGTTCCTTGTATGTATGAATCTTAATTTTTTTCCAATAATATCGAAGGGTAAGTGTACTAATGAAGGCTTAATTGAATTCGGTTTCCTTAAGGCCTAAAGAAGGATTTGGTCCATTTGAGCTATGGAAAGCCTAATATATTTATTTATTTAGGTTTGTGTCATGTAATAAGATATATTTTTTAGAAATAAAAATGGTCAAGTGTGTATGGCTGACCAATATGTGTATGAGCAAGAGCCTAGTATAAAAATAAGGCCTAATAGGCCTAATTGTCTAGTCAGAATATGAGTGAGTAAAAACAAAAGATGTATCAATTTGAAGTGATGAATTAGGTATTTTATACCATAATAAGGTTGAATATAAAATATCATTAATATCTAATATGGGTACTATAGATTAAGATCAAGGTCATTTGACTTAATCTATCTTGAAGAGACCTAGATGAGTGAAGAAGCCTAAAACCCAGTTTGAGAGAGATAAAAGAGAGATATAATAAATAAAAAGATGAAAATAATATATTTTATGAAAAAAATGTTACAAAGGTGATAAAATTTTATAGGTGGTTGAGTTGGTGTCTCCTTACAAGTTGATGTTTGATAAAGCCTAGCTGGGTTAGTACTCAACTACTTAGGGTTGGTGCTCCATGTGGATTTGGTGCTTCACTGAATTTTGATATTTTAAATTATAGTAATTTAGTACATTTACAAGGATAAGTGGGTTTTCTTCCCCTTGATGGTTTCCCACTCATATGTGTGCTTTCTTGTGTTATGCTCATGTGAATGATTCTTTATGAATTTCTATATTATTGTATTGCTTTGATGGTTCAAGGAATGTTAAAGTACATGTGAAATAAATTTTTGAGAGACTATTTCACCTCCCCTCTCAATCATTATGTTTCCAATAGATGTATCTCCAACCCAATCACCTACACTTTTTAATGTGTGTCTATCCCAAAGATGCCCTAAAGTTAGATAGTTAGGGGATACTCCTCAACCTCTAAAAAATGACTAGAAGAGGAAGGATGAGAATCCATATCTTTACTATCATAATATAAACTAAAATAATAATCCTCATCATTAGGATTCTACTTAGGGTGATCTAAATCATCAGATCTATCATCAAATCTTAGTGAGTCCAAGGAGGAAGGAGAAGTGTCAAGTGTGTAGTTTAAAAAAATATCCTAAAAATGAACACTCCTTTCGATATACAAATCATGTATGGTAGAATGAATAATTATGCATCCATTAAAACCATCTAGATACCCAAGATATATAAAAGTCCTACTCAACAGTTCTATTTGCTTACATTTATCCTTAGGAATGTGAGCCATAGCTAGAGATACAAAAAATTTGAAGTGCTTAGCTATGGGTTTACAATACTCCAAACTTAAAAATGAGTGATTCCTTTTAAGGCTTGATGAGGAATGTGATTCTATATGTAACATGCATAGTTAACTTCCTCTTCCTAATATTAAGGTGCAAATAATTTGGAGTCTAATGTATATTTTTCCATTCCTTCAAGGATATGTTCTTGTATTCTTCCATGCCATTCTATTAAGGACTATATGGAACTATACATTGTAAATCAATCCCTTCTGAAGTGTATAAATTCTCAAAATTATGGTTGATATACTCACCACTTTTATCTATGTGAAAAACCCTAATAGTTTTCCCTGGTTGTTTCTTCACAAGCACCTTGACATCTTGAAAATGATCAAAGACCTCAAACTTCTATTGAATAAATTACACCCAATTATACCTTGAAAAGTCATTAATGGAAGTAAGAATATATCTGGTCTTGATAAATGAGGGATTTAAAATGGACCATAAGTATCACTATGAACTAGATCAAAATCTATGTAGTTCTCCATGATTTGCATTTTCCATACTTCTCTTTAGAAAGTTTACCAAGTATGAAAATCTTGTAAACACCATTAAAAAATAAACATGAGGCAATCCTATAACCATATCATGTCGACTGAGTTACTCCAAGTAGTGATAGCTAAGATGGGAAAATTGCTCATGTATAGCTTACTCACCACATTTATGTGAGTGAGTAGTGTAGTAAAAGGGTGATTAAGAGCATAGTGTGAGAATGTGTACAAACATAATTGGTAATTTTCTTTCCTAAATAGCATTATATAATCACTGTATAACTCCCTAATGACCACATTATTTGGGATAAACTCAAATCTCTTATTTGATCCAATGTGAATGGTTTGATATACATATAAGAGATTAGTTGAAATTGAGGGAGCACATATAATATACTTGAAAATTCCATCACTCACTTCAATAGACCCTCTCCTTTAAACTTCTATATAAGTATCATCACCTATAAAATAGAAGGCATAGAACATGGATCTAAGGATGAGAAAAAGTATCTTGATGAAGCCATGCGATGCAAAACACCATAATCAATCACCCATTTGGAAGACTAATATGCAACTGTTACAAGAGCCTTGCCATTTTATTTCCCCTTATCACTACATTTCACCTTAGAAGACTCTTGAGTTGATGAACTTTGTGTGTCAAAATTATGGGAACTTATATTATTCTTATTAATAATTTTTATTAAGTGATCTATCTATTTATTCATATATTTATGTTCATCATGCTCAATTCTCTTAAATAGACATATTTAACCTTATCTATCTTAGGTTTGGAATCTAAATAAGAGGTATTAGTTATTGTTTCTTTGGACATAGAATAAGTTTTTGACCCTTCTTTTACTCTTAATCCTTCTTGTTTTATTTCTCATCCTTACTATTTTAAGCCTTTTATTTTTTTCATTACTAAAAATTAGGGCATGAAACTTAAAAGACTTCAATGTACCAATAGGAATAATCTTGTCTTGTTCCCTAGTTGATTCTTTACCAAAATCATCTAAAGATGACATAGTCCATGTAGCTCTGAAGACACTTTTAGTAGCATGGAAGGTAGAGACAAAAATAGAGTATTTCAGACCAAACATAAAAAAATTGAATGGATCAATTGTTGATCATTTTTATCCATGCCACATAATTTCAACTACAATCTAAGTGATTTAAATTTGGTGAATAAGTCTTGTATTGTGTCAAAGTTTCTTGGACTCAAACTAATGATCTCATTATCCATGTCATGACACCTCATTATATCATACTTCCAAAAGAGTTCTTACAAAATGGTCCAAACATCATTTGGTGATTTTGTATATTCAATGTGAAAGAGTAAGCTAGGATATATAGACACACATGTTAGACCATAGGCCTCATCGCATTGATTAAACTACTTAATATTTTCTACCTATAATTATTCTGTGTAAACTTTTACTCTTTTAAAATATTTGTACTTTGGTTTTCTGCTCATGATAATTATATGGTGTGAGAAGTAGAACCAAATCATAATCCATAGTGTAATGAGAGAAGGATATTTACATAAATGAAAATGAAAGAGATAAAACAATAAAATAAATAACCCCATTGAAACTATAAGTAGTAAACCCCCCAAGATTATAAAGGTTGGACACTTTATATTTTAGTGTATATATAATTAACATTTTTAGTGCATAGATAATTGACACTTTATATTTAGTGCATATAATGTTTAACAAGAGCTAAAAGTACCTTGTACCAATGAAACAAGAAAATGAAAATAATATCAAAGTAATGAATTTAAAAATGATCAAAATTTAAAAAAAGCCACCTCAAAAAGAGCTATCTTAAAAAATTTATGTGCTTGGCAAGATATTTAAATTGTCATTTTTACAAAATAAATTTTGACCTTGTAAATAAGAACTCTTGCTTAGAAATCAATTTCAATCCTTGGAGAAAAATTTAAGCCCCTTTGTGTTGGGAGTGACTAGGGGATAAATTTAGATATGACCAGAGGCTAAACTTTATAAAGTTGGTGATGTGAAGAAAAATTGTAAATGTACAGGTACAACTCATAGTATTACATAGATCTAATGCACAAAAAATTACAGGGCACTACAATGCATATAGGTACATGTATATGTATAAAAAATTAATTGTAGATATAATTAGCCATATGTAGGTCCAAGCACTTAGTATGGTGTAATATCCACCATTACAAAATACACACAATAACAAAGAAACCAAATTATGTCATTGAGATAGAGCATAAAAACTCCTAGGCAATACATAATATAGAAACACATAATACACTTATGTATGTAAATCAAGGTCGTGTATATCTCTAGATATCATGAAACCTAGTGTCTATAACAAAATACAACAATAAACCTAGTAATCTTCTAAAAAACCCCCAAAAAACCCAAAAGATGACCATTTATAAAAAGCCACTAGTGCTCCAAAATTTTATGATGAATAGTATATGGATTTCCCTTGAGTTAGCCTAAAACTCTATAGAAAATGATTTTTACAAAAATCTCCATTTTTGATGATTTGACATGTGATCTTAGAATTTTGAGGCCTCCCTGACTTGATGGTGTTATTCATTTTCCTCAAAAATACACCAAATGATAAGTGATTAGCATAAAAACTTAAACAAAAAACTTATTCCTTTTTCTTTTCTGATTCTCTAGATTATCCAAGGACGTGGAAGAAGAGCATACTTAAAAAATAGAGGATCTATATTATGCAAACTCAAATACTCAACATTTTAAATGCATTACAAAAAACAAGGTATTCATTTAATAGAAATTTATATGATACCATGTTAGAATAAGACATGATATGTTAGAATAGGCCACAATCAAGAACTGACAAGATTTAAACACACTAGACTCTTAACATGAGAAAAGAAAAAGTATTGTAGTAAGTGATGAACTCAACACGAGAAAAATAATAACTTGTATCTAGAATCAATGAAAATAGCTCTAATGAGAGGTACACAAAAAGGATAAGAGAGACATAAAACCACATACATTTAGCAATGTAAAAATAGGTCAATTTTCAAGTAAATAGTTTGCACATTGTGTAAGATATCAACATTGGTTGTTAAATGAAAAATACATCCACATCAATTAGTTTGACTACAAATTAAACATATGCATGTGTATCTTAATGACTTCATTATTACACCTAAATGACTTCAAAATTATACTTAAAAAAGCTAAATATATGTGTAATAAAAATCATAAAATGTTATTAAAAACCTACAAGTTAACAAGATTGTCTCTAGCTCACGATTGATGGCTATGTTGATTGTAGATGGATTATTATATATGTGTTGTTATTTATCTTGGTCTTTAGTTTATATATGGTATTTTCACTATTTTTTTATTAACAGGTCGTAGATTATTACTGAACTTACCTTCTCTTTATAAAGGTGTGTCTTTCTTATTAATGGCACCTTATTGAATCTAGTGCTTATTGTTGATTTTTTAGTTGGTTGTGAAGACTAAGCCTGTATTCATGCCCCAAAGTTAATTCATAAATCCAATAAAAAATGTTTATCCCTGATTGAAAAAAAAATGACTATAATAATTATAATGTAATGACATTTAAATGTAATGTATTTAAAAAATCACCTGCCTCTTTATGATGTTAAAATTTACTCCTTATGATGTAAAAATTTACAAATTACATTAGAAATTTTATCTATTTAAATATATCAAAGTTTTGACATAATGGCAACTACCAAAATAATAATAAATATGAAAATAACATTGACCTTTTTTTTAAAAGTCTCTGTAATTTCATGTCCCTTTCTTCATGTTACATTTAAATATAAACAATGGACAATGGATTTATTGAAAGGTTAAAAAAATAACAACTAACATTAATATAGACAATGCAACCTTCATTTTTCATCCACAAACATACACTTCAAATGCATTTTTTCAAATTATTATTATTAGTATATTTTTAAAAAAGAATTCATTATGCTAATAATATTTATATTTCTAGTTGTTAAAACAAAATTAATTTAAATTGTTTATGTGATTAAGTCTTTTCAAAATGATTTTATATATAATTATAATGTTAAAAAAAAATTAAATATATTTTAATAAAATTATAAATTAAATGAATTTAATTTACACAAAATTTAAAGCATATAACTTATAAATGTAAGTTCATATCAATACATTAAACCAAGGTATTTGATAGAGTATTTAAAAATATTTATTTTATTGCATTAGATGAAGAGTATGGGATTCCTTAAAAATAGTGGGACTTACTTTGGAAAGGAATGCAGAATGTAGATCATTATTTAAACATAAGTAATATATTCATATTTTGGGCTTCTCATTTTCTAATTTCATTCTCAACTCATATAACTTGCATATAATATGGATAAAGGGATTTCAATTAAATTTTTGATAAAAACAATTAAATACTAAATTAACTAAATTAAATAAGATGTATTTAAATAAATCAAAATCTTAAATAATTATTTCAATCCAAAATGTATATCAAAAATACAAATTTTAAAGGTGTATCGTGAATATTATGAGATGTGATGACAATCGTCAAAGTCAAAAATAGAAACGTGTATTTAATAGTTTCAATAACCTCACCCAAAAAATTAGATATGATTAAATAAAGTTGGTAGGAGAATGAAATTCTTGACAAGCTCAAGACCATGACTAACATTCCTAACAGATAACAAAAGATCATAAATAATTTCATGACAACACTTTCCTGGCATGAATATGCAATTATCTCAGTTTATTTTTTGAGCTATGGCATTTAATGATCCATATTTATTAGAAAAATACATCCACTTCACCATTTAACTAGAGCAAACATGGTTTCAATCAAAGAAATAGTTAAAAATGGAATATTTCTTTTATTACAGTGAAAAAATTACTTCAAGTAAATCGAAAGATGTAAGCGTAACTACATGTATCTAAGATAAAGCATTGATTTTGTTATTGTCAAGGTGATTCTATAATTATCAATCTGAAAGTAGTAGTTTTTTAACAATCAATTTGTATTAAATAGAAATTTCACCTAAATTAGTTATGTGAGTAATGTGACAATAGAGAAATGATGTCGCTTTAGTGTCTACATGTTTGGGAGTCATTTAGTGCACACAATGACACTCATTGGAATGATAAGCAAGAGTCATTCATTAAGATAAATGCATGAGTGTGACAAGTAATAAATTTAGTGCTCAATTTATTGTAGAAGAAGGAAGAAAGGTTGTACAGAGGAGCTGAGTGAATAGATAACATATCAAAAATTGTAGTTATTTTGGATCTCTTTTTATAACTATCTTTGGCCATAAGAAGAGCCAAGAATGTGAGTGATTTCCACTTCCAACTAGGTTGTTTCCACATTGGGGGTTTCTAGGTTAAAAGTGTTTTGTCCATTGTTGTACCATATGTGCTTCTTACATTCTTAATTTTAGTTATGCATATTCTTGAAAGCATACTACATTAATTCTAAGTATCTTAGCAATAAAAACTATCAATTTATATTTCAATCTAAGTAGAATAAGAATTGTAATTATGTCAATTGATTCATGTAAGCAATTAAACTTAGAAGTTTGTTGATCAACTTCATAACCTACAAAACAAATTGCTTCTCATTTCCCTAGTTAGGATATAATAACTAAAACTTACATAAAATAATGCATCTATTTGGGCTTGTACTGTGAGTTAGCTAGGGTTTTACGCATAGTCTAATTATTATAATTCCTAAATAATATAGAAAATAGTAAATTTCATGTAATTGAAAATAATACTAGTGACATATGAAAATCTATCATGCCCCAAAAATGTTACATAAGAAATACTAATCTCAACAATGATATAATTCTCTAATGATCATTTGATCTCTAAGATACCTATTATTGCTCAATAAATTCTTGTGAATGTTATATACAAACTATATATATGATTCATGTTAATTTAACTCCAATGCTAATGTATTTATAAACACATTAAATTCAAATTAGGACTATATGGTACCCAAACTAACATCAAATAAATAAATATTAAAAAATATGAGACAAGAGGGACATAGGGACTTTAGCCAAAAGGGGCCATACAAGAGGATTAAGAGTGTGACTGATGCTCCTAACATACCTAGGAGTGTCACTCATGCTTTTAGTATAATGCTCAAATCTAGATGAAATTTGAGGAGAGAGAAAATGACTAATATGAAGGGTCAACTATCAAACTCAACTCCTAATTTGAAGGACTAATGAAACAAATTATTCTACGTAAAAATATAATGCTTTTGAAGTGGAATTTTACATGAAATAAATGTTTTTTTTAAAATAATTTATAATATGTGAGACACTTTTGAGGTACACAATATTCATTTTCAACCATTAAAATATATTTAGATTATTATTGAGATTATGTCCTTCCATTCATACAATCAAATATTTCAAGCCTATTATAATTAAATAACTTAAAAATTAAGAGTTTGAAGATATCATTATATATTATAAATTACTTTTAAAATAGACTTGAACCCATTTAAAGTACTAGAAAGGGTTCAATTTTGATCACTACAACCCATCTAGCTAAATTCAAGTAAAGGTTCATATTAAAAAAAAACAATTGCAAGAAAAATAAAAGATATTCAATAAAGAAGAAGACAACATATAAAGTAGGTTCAAGATTATTGAAACATGTGAGAAATAAATGGAATTAAATTTTTTAAAATCAAATCATTTTTTGGTTAGAGGTTAGAAAAATATTTAAGTTTTTATTTTTGTTAATATTTTATTAAATTATAAAAGTTTAATAATTAAAATACATTATTTATTATTTTTTTGGGGAAACGATAACAATATTTCTTGACATGTTCATTTAAATAATATTTGGCCACCAACTTTGGCATTTCAAGTTAACCATTAACTTAAAATTTACTAACCCCTAATTAATAAAAATATATTATTTATTTAATAAATGTTATAAAGTGATTAAAGTTTACTTTTGACTGAAGGATATTTGTAATTTGGTATGTTTTTTATTAATATATACTAAGTATATTGGATTGGAAAACATATAATCTATTTAAATATTAAATATTAAATCAAGTTTAATAACAAAAATAAGTGCATTAGAAAACATATAACCTATTTAAATATTAAAAATTAAATTAAGTTTAATAACAAAAATAGGTCCAGGGCGACTTTAGACATATAAACCCAAATTATTCTTTCATCATTTCAATGGTAATATAAAATGATATGATCACTCTTATGAATTAGTTTCATTGCTTTAATATCTTATCATCATGATATATCTATTATAATGCCAATGGAAATCCCTTGGACCATTTTGTATGATTATGTAATTAGTGAAAAATATTTACCATAACTTAATGTAAATATACTTTTGTTGTTTGTATTGTAGCAACAATATGTATTTATGGAGTGAATAAATCATTTTTAATTCCTACCAAGATATGTAATTATAAAAATTAGTTTATGTTAAATAACTATTTAAATATTATAAATTGAATCAGTTAATATTTTATATTTTTATATATTAGTATTTTTACAAATATTAAGAAGTTCAAATTTACATATTTTTTAATAAAATTTATTAAAAAAACTATTTATCTATATGTTAATTGGTGGAAAGGTTGAAATTTTCATAACCAATCCAAAATAATTGACATTATCAAGTATATGCCAATTAATTGATATTGTCAATGTATTTATGATATAAGATATGACCAACAAGTAAAAAATATATACTAATTATATTTAAATTCAATGTCGAGGACATTAGAAAATTTACTGCCAAAAACTACTATCATAATTGTGCATAACATTTAATGGTATTATAGTTATTTAACACTATTCTCAATCAACAGAGGGTGTTCACAATAAGTCAATGTATTACAACACGTGAACTGAAAATATATGATGTATATATAATGAGCAATAAGCATGAGCGATCCTTATCATGTTATGAGTAAAGACACTGGCAAGTATTATAACATGTGCAAAGAGAGAGATTGTTACAAATGTATGTCAATATTTTAGCCTATCAAAAGTTTCATGAGAAAATTATCACTAATATTCACCTTGTATAAAAGGTCATGCTACCAGTGATCAAATCCATGTATAGTACATGGTGTATTGAAGCCACACTATTAATTTAATTTAATTTTATTTGTGCATATATTCATATAACTGACTGCTATTTGTGAATTATAGTCGGTGGATTAATAAAATCTTATGAATTCCTTATTTCTTGATTTTAAGCATTAAAAAAATATTTGCATAAATATTTTTTTAATCTAAATTAAGGTTTAATTCCTGAGCAAAAACATTATCTAGTTAAAGTTGTATTAAGGTTTGTGCCTTTTGAAGCTTGATCAATGGCTTGGATTATTCTATCTAAATCGATGGTGTAATGTTCCTATTTTCACATCATTTATGAGTAGGTATTGAAGACCTTTAGTCTACTTTCCCCATAGACTAAAGGATTCCTCTTGGGGTATTTTATTAACTAATTATAATCATCCGAATAGTGATTTTAATTTTTTGCTCATATAAGATAATTTTAGCTAATTAATAGAATATTCTATAAAAATAGTTTTTACCACTAAGGTATTTAATAGAAATTATTATTGGATTATTGCCTAAAAGGAATTTTAATTACCATTTATTATTTAAGTAATTAATTTAATACTATTTTTAATAAAAAAGGAATGTTGGCTTGTAAGTGATCAAGGCAAAGAGCAGATATTCTAAAAGTCAAAAAATAAAGTTAAAAAGAAGTATTTGGCTTTCCCAAGGTGGTTCACCTCCCTTTGAAGGGTACAAGTACATGGTAGAGTTATCATTTGAAGGATATACTAAAAATTGATATTGATTCTTCAAGCTTGAAGAAAATATTAGGATGTATGCCCAATAATTATTTGCAAGTTTTGGAGCTGATAATTCGACAAAACTTTATCTTTTGATGCCACCTTTACAAAAGTGGATTTGATAATTGCCCTAGAGTGAGATGACTTACTTGGTGACTTGTTTGTATGGATTTCATGGATAATTTGAGGTCCAATTGACCTAGTTTCATTGCTGGAGTTTATCAATGAACATTGTTGAAGTGGGGCATTGACTTTCTATGTAATTTAGCAAAGTTTTCAAGGCATTTTGAAGTGGATACATAAATAATAAATTATGATTTATTAATTTATATTTTTGGGCAAATTTTATGAGGGTTTGAATTCATAAATTGTAGATTTGTGGCTAATATTTATTGTGTGAATTTTTCCAAGTGTGGTGACTTGATTGGGATTGAGGGTTTGATTTTTGAAGGGATCTAAAGCCCTAGTTAAGGGTAAATATTAATTCTGATTTTTATATGCAATTTTGACCTAGGGCAACTAGGTTTTGAGTGGTATTTGATCACTTTGAAGCCCCAAAAATGGCATTGAATTTGTGTCACTATTTTTGGTAATTTATTTATGATTTTTGACAAGGGTTTGAGTGAGAATTGGTAAATATTTAACTTTTATTTTAAGCATAAAATTAGATATTTTTCAGCAAGGTTAAAGCTAATTTTCATCCACATCCAAGGGGTAAAAAGGTACAAAATTTATATTTTCAGTTTGTAGCTTATTTTGGATCATTTTTAAGTGATATTTCTCAAGATAATTGCTGGAAATTACCTATCTATTTATTGCACATTGGCACCTAGGGTTTGGAAGCAAGTTGCATGTTTTTGAGGCATCTCTTCGAGCTAGGGTTTGCTGATTTTGCTAATTTCAGAATTTAAATTTTTGTGGATTTTAGGGAAACCTTTATTTGGTCCTTTAGACCAAAAAGGGGACATTAAAGATGGTTTTAGGTGATTATTTTTAGATAAATTTGCATACTTATTACTAGCTTCAATTGACCCTAAATAAGCTTGAGAGTGTGCCATGAAGGTAGTTGAGATTATTGCTCATTGGCCTTAGACACAATTCCAATTTTTTAGTCTAGTTGTTAGACATATGATGATGTTTAAGGCAAAATAATTTTATCTAAGAAATCCCTGAATAAAAGTACCAAGATAATAATTCTAGCTCCTTAGTTTCCGTTTGGGTGACTTTTTTAGTTTCTTCCAAAGTAGGATGTTATATGATAAATTCACCATTTGGAGTTGATATCATTGTTATAAATTAATTGTTCATAATCTAATAATTTGATACGACTTTGTTTGTAGCCATATCATTTAATCATATATCACAAATTATGAAATGTAATTATCTACAGTTAAAACCTCATGTTCCCACATTATATATAGCATCAAAACGATTGAAATTCTTCAAATATGTTTTATTTTGTAAGGTGTGGACACTCTTTCTCTCTCTCTCTCTCTCACACACACACACACACACACACACTAGTTACATATTTTAAAGTCCCAAACAATTCTTTGCTAATGTGAACTTTAAGCATGAAAGGGAGCTGTATTAAACTTAATGTTTGACACATATTATTATTGGAATGGCTAATTAAAGTCAAACCTAAATTAGTTTACCATGTACATAAAATATGAAAATCTTAAAAGCATGACACACGGCATCAAATTCCTTAGAAATGGTCATCCTATGTAGTCATTGTTCTTGATTTTGTGGCAAAGATTATATATTTTTATTTTAACTAAAATTTGTGTTTGCTTGGCACCACCTGTTCTCACAAGTAGAAGGAACATTTTCAATCACAAATATCTTAAGTTTTTAATATAGTGGTGTTTTTAAGGAAGTAATCACAATTGTATATCCATTATAAAACTATATCATCAATCTACATACTTAATTCATTATGAGACAATATTATTATGATTTTTTTTGTTTTTGATTATTTTTTCATTGAAAATAAATGATTTGCCAACTCATACAGTTTAAATTATTACTTTTCAGCAATTATGACAAGAACTAGCCATTACACAACACTTGTTTTTATAAAATCACATATTTTTCATCCATTTTCAAAGACAAAGTAATAAATATGGGTTAAAATTTGGAAAACATTTTTGTGTCTTGTGTACATTAAAATTAATTTCATTGAAGTGATGATTGGATTCAAATAGTAGATGATAATAGTACCATGAACTATTAGGAGATCAAAATATGTCCTCTATCATCTTGTAGCATATTATAATTAATCTAAACTACTTGAAAAATAAAATAAAATATGTAATTCAAACTAGGTTGAGAATTTTTTTTATAATATTAGTTGTATTTATTTCTTACAAGAATATATGTAACCATGATTATGGAAAAATAAATATTTAATAGACAAATGATATTGAGTATTCCGTTAAGTGCTTGAAAAAAAATGATCTTATGCAAAGTCTTTCAAGAGCTAGTAGTGGTTGAGAGCATAATCCACCTATTGGAGAGGGAAAGAGATTAGGAGATCACATTTATAAGGCATCGAACTGATTATTTTTAATTGGTAACTAATAGTCCCATGACCCAAGTAATCTATGCCACATTTTTTTTAATAGAGACATGTGTTCAATTTTATTAAACAAAGTATATAAATAATAAAACAATGTAATGAATTAATTGTAATTTATGAGATGGACGTAATTTCATGGAACTAGAGGACCAAAAGGGGGTCTTAATTGGATGTTATTTTCTTACAAAATAAAAAACCTCAAATTATATTGATTATTTGAGATTCCTATACCCAAAATTTGAAGATACAATAAGAAGATGAATTATATAATTTTGAGTCTAGTTTCTAAACTAATAGTTTTAAAAAAAATTGGTCAAGTATAAGTAGGTCAAATAGCTAAAATTTGAAGAGGTGATCCTATTTTTTATAAAAATGTAGTAGATATCTAGTTGTGCACCCTCAATTTTGTTTTGTGTCATTTTTTTTTTTTTAAATCCCTTTGATGGAAAGCTCGATAAAATCATATATCTTGCAACATGTGTGTGTGTGTGTGTGTGTGTGTGTGTGTGTGTGTGTGTGTGTGTGTGTGTGTGTGTGTGTGTGTGTGTGTGTGTGTGTGTGTGTGTGTGTGTGTGTGTGTGTTTGTGTGTGTGTGTGTGTGTGTGTGTGTGTGTGTGTGTGTGTGTGTGTGTGTGTGTGTGTGTGTGTGTGTGTGTGTGTGTGTGTGTGTGTGTGTGTGTGTGTGTGTGTGTGTGTGTGTGTGTGTGTGTGTGTGTGTGTGTAATTTTAAAAAAATCATGTAAATAGACCCTAAAAATGATAAATAATGGATATCAAACCGTGATCCACCACATAACTACCTCAAATAACAAGAATTTGGTTTTTTTATGTATGTAGAATTAGACAAAGTTTACAACCATACATTTTTTTTTCCAATTTAGATGAATGAAATGAAAGATATATAACAAAGATAAACATGTATAGTTGTGACATATAGTGTCATACAAAGATATGCTTATGAATTAAAATAGATTAAAAAATTAAATTAATTAAACTATTACAAAAATATATAATTAGAAAGAGGAGAGTGTGCTTGATGTCATGTCCATATTTTCATTAAATCTCCAAAATAAATTCATAGTGTTTATCATGTATGAAGTTAGGTTTTACCATTTTCAGTCTAAAACATGGATTTGAATGTGTGTGTACAAGTCTAGGACTTAGGTTTAGATTTTCAAACCCAAAAACACAGGTGTTATAGTATATACATATTATAACATGCATGCATTATAACACATACAGACTATAACAGACATACATTATTATTTCTATATAATTTACAATGCTTTTAAGAAGTGAAATCTAAAGAAATGAAATGTAGGTTATTAAATTTACATTCTTATACCTTAAATTTATTTTAGTAAAGATAATAAATTAGGGCCATTCTGCATCTTCTATAATTGGTATAATATATCCATGAACTATGGTTTAGAAGATATTTTTTCAAAATTTAGTTTGGTCAATACTTAATCATTTAAAAAAAAACGTATCAAACATAAGGATTAAAAGATATAAATTTGTAACCAATGATAGTTTTAGGTAAACATAAAGTCATTTTATGTTTTTTGGGCATTTTGAATTGTTTATTGGCATTTTTAGGTGTTCTAAGTATGTCAAAATTAAATTTTATAGGGCACATGTTCAACCAAAATAATTATTTTATGATCATTCTTATGTTTTAGAGTGAATTTGACTAAATCATACTCTTATCACATGTAATTAAGAAAGAAAGGTTGATTTAGGGATATGAGAACACAATAGTCCATAATTTGTCATTTTTATTTATTTATGTTATGCCCTTAACCTATAGTGCATCTAGGGATATGTGTGGATGACTTGTAGCTTACATACCTTCATATTATCTTATTACATTTCTCAATGTTTTTAGTATGGTCAGACTATTAAAAAACCATGGCTAAGTAGAGTATATATAGGAGGTAATGGTTAGTCTTTTATCATCATATTATGAATTATGTTCTTATTGTATTGTTGCATAGGTTGCCCCTTCAAAGTGGCTCATTCATAATATTCAAGTATTCTTCTCATTTACTAGTTGTTGTTGTGGATCTACTTATTTTGTTTTTAATTCTATGATATATTATTATATTTTTATGAATCATCTAAGTAATTTCATTATAAGTGGTATTATATCTTTGATTTGGGTAAGTTTATAGGGCATGGGTTTTTTAGATCTGATATCTCGAGCAATAGAAGGTCAAAAAAACATAAATTGTGATCCAAGAATAATTGAAATTTTTTGTCACCACAATTTTGTTTCTGGAGTTTTTTTTACAAAAAAGGATATATATATATATACCTTGTGAAAATTAGTTGTTATTGGACTCATCTCTATGAGATGATTGTAATGGTATATTATATCAATGATACACTTTTTTAGGCTAATTTTTCACCCTTATGCATATTAGTATTAGTAGTCATTGGATTCATCTTTGCAAGACAATCTCAATGGTGTCATCTATCGATACACTTTTTTTTTTTGATGTTGTAACCTTCCTAAGGTTTATACATGGCTAGGCCTAATACTCATGGATGTGATAAAGGGAAATAAATGACTAAAACTCCTCTCACCAAAATGACATTAAGTTTGAAACTTTGGATTCGAGTATTTTAATGATGGTTCAACACCTTCAATCAAAGTTACATGGCATGTACATAAATATGATCTTTCATGCAATTTAAGGGGAAGTCATGAGGATGAGATGGGAGATGAATGGATTGAGGGATCAATTGAAAAAACTAATTGATAAATTGGATAACCTTGTAGCTCAGCCTTTGTAAAATAAATATCCACCACTCTCACCACTCTAGTTAGGGTCTCCCAATCCAAACAATTTTATCACCAACCTAGACCTAAAACCAATGTTACCAAAAGTGGACTTGTGAAATTTTGATGATAAAGATTTGATCATATGGCTTACTCAAATTGAAAATTTATTTGATCCACATTAGACTCCCTATTTGTAAAATGTGATCATGGCCTCTCTATATATGGACCCTGAGTAGTTCATTTGGTATCACTAGTTGTGTGCTCAAAGTAAAAATAAGGGTGTCCCAATTTCATGGTCTTTATTTTTTGAGGAGTTGTAAATCCACTATCACAACAATGTCTTTGAAAGCTACTTCAGCTAGCTAGCCAAGCTGCACCAAACTGAGACTATAAGGATTACATTCATCAATTTTAGAATCTCTCCTTATGTGTGATGGACATCATCAAATAAAATATGACTGACCTATTTTTAGGTGGCCTCAAATATATCATACAAATGGAGGTTCACATGTTTCATCCCAATAATGTATCTAAAGCCATATTAAGGGCATTCATGGCTAATGAAAAATATCTGATCTAATAAATAATTTTCATTAATGTTCATGAATTCAATTTCAAAATAAAATAATTTCTACTACCTACTAGATTGACCCCTCAACAAATGGAAGAAAATTATGAAAAAGGTTTGTGTCTTGACTATGATAGGAAATGGAATAAAGGACATAGATGTGCTAAAAATAATTTATTTTACACTGAAGGTGCCAATAAGGATGATGAATATGATGAAGTTTTAGGTTTAGTTTTGGAATAACCTAAGGATGAATCTAAAGATTCTCAACATATTATTTCATGTCATGTAATTTTAGGCATTAGTGGTCCTCAAACTCTTAAGGTGGTAGATTTACTAAAGAAACAAAAGGTGACTGTGCTGATTGACTCTGGGAGAAGACATAGCTTCATCAATCGTAAGTTGGCTACTTATTTGAACTATTTCATTTACTCATCTCCAAAATTGTAAGTCACGATTACAACTGGTGTTATGGTCAACTATTTGGGAAAATTCCATAGCATTAATATTACTATGGGAGACTACTTATTAGATTCTTGTATGTTTACTATTCGTTAGGGAGGATCTAACATTATTTTGGGAATGTAGTGGCTCACCACTCTGGGAAATAATATTTTGAATTTATAGGAACTATTCATGAGGATCCATTTATAAGGTAGGACCTTTGAACTACGTGGATTATGGGTTATATACAAAGATTCTCAAAAAAGATGTTTAGGGATTTGTGGCATGCCTATTTTCTATAGAGATTCAACTAACCAAGGAGTCTATATATCCTAATTTGTAAATAATGTTAGATGACCATTATGCTATTTTTGGTGACATTATAAAAGGACTTCCTCCAAACCATGCACATGATCATGCCATCAAGATTATTTTGAGAATTACACCACCCAACATCATACCCTATAGGTATCCCTATACCCAAAAGATTGAAATTAAAAATATGGTACATGAGATGTCAGAGGTATGAATCATTCGACATAGTCAAAGTGAATATTCCTCCCCTATGGTCATGGTGTGGAATAAGGATGACACTTGGAGGATGTGCCTAGACTATAGATAACTCAACAAGTACACCATCAAAGATAATTTTCCTATTCTAGTAATTTATGAATTGCTAAATGAATTACATGGTGTTGTTTATTTTACTAATTTAAATTTTCACTTAGGTTATCATCATATTTGAGTCCATAATGAGGACATACCTAAAAAATATTTTAGAACTCATGAAGGCCATTATGAATTAATGTTTTTTGATGATATCCTCATCTATATTAAAAAATTGGGAAGACCATTTGAAGCATGTGAAATATATACTTTATTCTGAAACAACACCAAATTATGCCAAACCTTCAAAATGTGTTTTTGGTGTCCAACAGGTGGAGTACTCAGGTCATTATTTTTCACATGGATTGAAATTTTATCCTAAAAAAATACAAGCAATTATAAAGTGGAAAGTTCCTAAGACCCTCAAGAACCTCTAAGTATTTATGGGGCTAACTAGTTACTATCATAGGTTTGTCAAAAATTATGGTAGCATTATATCCCCACTCACCTCTTTGTTGAAGCAAGACTCCTTCCAATGGAATGATTTAAATACCAAGTCATTTTAATAGTTTAGAATGGATTTATGCACAACAATAGTTCTGGTTACTACCATTTTTATAAAAACTTTTGTTGTGGAGTGTGATGCATCAGGATATGGCATGTGGGATGTACTCATGCAAGAAGGTAGACCATTAGCATTTGAAATTTAACAACTAAAGGTAAAAAATAGGCTCAAGCCAATCTATGAGAAATATATTATGACTATTATGCATGTAGTCAAGCAATAAAGACCTTTATTTGATGGTTCTTCACTTTCAAGTAAAGATTGATCATGATAGTCTTAAATATTTTTTGGAATAATGATTATCATCTGAAGAACAAAAAATATGGCTTACCAAAATTTTAAGTTATGATTTTAAAATATTCAATAATAAATGAAAATAAAATGTGGTGGAAAATGCACTATTATATAGATCTGAATTATTTGAGGCATTGTTATGTGCAAAGACTATTTGGAAGGCAAATTGGCTAGAGGAAGCAAGATTAGAGTGGGAGAAAGATAGTGCTACCCATGATTTGATTCCAAATATTCAACAAGGTTATGGGGGAGCTAAAAATTTACATAGAATTGGAATGAATTATGGTATAAAGATATATTATACCTATATAATCATTCTCTCCTCAAATATAAAACCCTTTAGGGATTTCATGCATATCCACTGGGAGGTCACTCAAGATTTTTGAAAACATATAATAAAATAGGGAGAGATTATTTTTGGAAGGAATCAAGGTAGATGTCCAAAAATATGTGACTAAATGCATGATATGTTAGTAGAACAAAAGTGAAACCATTAACACCCTAGTTATTTTGAAGTCTTTATGTATCCCTAGCCAACATTAGGAGGAAGTTTCCATGGATTTCATTACTAGGTTATTGCGGTTTAAGGGTAAAAATATTATCATGGTAGTGTGGATTGATGTACCAAGTATGCTCATTTTTTTCCTTATCACAACTATTTATTTCTAGTATAATAGTTTCTACCTTTCTCAATACAATTCAAAAACTACATGGTACTCCAAATATCATTATAAGTGATCAATAACCCATATTTATTAGTAATTTTTAAACTAAATTATTTGCATGTTTGGGCACCCAATTAGATCATAGATTGTCCTATCATCCTCAATATGATGGAAAAATAAATGTATTCAATTAATATCTAGAAGGGTATATTTATTATTTTATTTTTGACAAATAGGATAAATGGGTTCATTAGATGTGACTTGTCGAATGGTGGTATAACACTTCTTTTTACACTTCTTCCAAAATGTCTCCCTTTATGGAATTGTATGGGTATCACTCCCGTCCATCGCTTCAACCTTGATGGTGCATCCTAAGGTTCGAGTTATTGAGGAACACATTCGCCATCAACATGAAGTACTCATTAGTTTACAAGATAGTTTTAGTAATGACACAAAATAGAATTAAACAAGTGGATCAACACTAGAGTGAGATAAAATTTGACATAGGTGATTGGGTTTTTGTGAATTTTTAACCATATGAATAGATGTCTTTAAATAAATATAAAATGGATAACAAGCTATCCCCTAAGTATTATGGCCCTTATCATATTTTGTAGAAAATTGGTATTGTGGCCTACAAGATGGAATTACCCCCGTACACTCACATACATCTAGTATTCCATGTATATTACCTAAAAAAGGTAATTAGACATATATATTCCACTCATAATGGGTTACTTGACTTAGATAAAGAAGTCTGAGTCATTCTGAAGCTTGAAGAGATCCTTCACACATGCATTAAGTAACTACGAACAAAAATGATTAAAGAGTATTTGATCAAACGGAAGAAGCTACATTTTGAAGATACAAGATGGGAGGATGAAACATTCCTTCAAAAACATCATGGTTTGATTCAAAATTGAGGATAATGTTGTTATGAAGGGGAGGGGCATGCTATACCCTTAATTTATAATTAGTCTAGGGATATATGTGGCTAACTTGTGGCTTACATACATTCATATTATCTTATTGTATTTCTCAATGTTATTATTAAGGTCAACCTATGGAATAACCATGGCTAAGTAGAGTATATATAGGAGGTAGTGGTTAGTATTTTATCATCATATTACAAATTCTATTCTTATTGCATTATTATGGAGGTTTCCCCCTCAAAGTGGCTCAGTCATAATATTCAAGTATTTTACTCTTTCACTAATTGTTATTGTGGATATACTTATTCTATTCTTAATTCTACAATATTTTATTCTATTATTTCTAATCATCTAATTAATTTCATTACAATTTATTTTTGATTTTTAGGTTGAATTTGTTAAACAAGTCCCTTATCACATGCAGTTTAGGAAACTAAGGTTGATCTTTGGCTATGGGCACACACTAGACCGTAATGTGTCATTATTATTCTTATTTCCTTTGTAGAGTGAATTCAACTAAATTGGGCCCCTATAACATGTAATAGAGGCAAAAAAAATTTATTTTGGGCTAAGGACACACATAATACCATAATTTTCATTTTTATGTGTTTAAGTTTCCTTTTTAGAGTGAATTAGACTAAATAGGTCCTGTATCCCATGTAGTTAAGGCCTCTGAGGTCAATTTAGGGTTAAATCCACACATTTGCTCATAATATATGCCATTTTTGTGATATTATTTCCTTTTTAGAGTGAATTTATAGAAGTGGGGACCTTATCATGTGTAATTAGGTCAATTTAGGGCTATAGACACACATTAAACCAACATGCATCATTTTTATGTATTCACGTCTCCTTTTTATAGTGATTTTTAACTAAATATTTCCCCCATCATGTGATTTTGAGGTGACAATAGTTGATTCAAGGCTCAATTTGCACATTAGAAAATCATGTGTCCTTTTTTATGTTTTTTAAGTTCATTTTTAAATAATATTCAACTAAATGAGTCCCCTATCACTCGAAATCAAAGAAATTAAGGTAAATTTAGGGATAGAAACATACATTAGACCATAAATTGTCATTTTTTTATGTTCATGGGTCTATTTCAGAGTCAATTTAACTAAACAAGGCCTCTCTCACATGTAATAAAGGCAATGGATGTTAATTTTTGGTTATGGAAAAACACTAGACTATAATGTGTCTTTTTTATGTGTTCTCATTTCTTTTTTAGGTTTAATTTGACTAAATGGGCCCCCTATCACATTAATTAAGGAAACCAAGGTCGCTATAGGCCTACATGAACACATTAGACAATAATATATGTTGTTTTTTGTGTTCTTATTTCATCAGAAGAGGTAATTTATTAAATGGGGGCCCTATCAAGTGCAATAAAGGAAGTAAAGGTTAATTTTAGGGATACATGCAGATATTAGACCATCATGTGTCATTTTTTATGTGTTCATGTTTTATTTATAGCTTTAATTCAACTAAACATAGCCCCTATCATGTGTACTTGGGGGAACCAATGTTTATTTAGGGCTAAGGGCACACATTAGACCACTAGGTGTCATTTTTATATTTTATGTTTCCTTTGTGAAAAAAATTACACTAACCCTTATCACTTTTAATCCATGCAGTGATGGTCAATTTAGATGATAATATGTCATTATTATGTGTTCATGTGTACTTTTTAGAGTAAATTTAACTATATGGGTCCCATATCACATTGAAGTTAGGTAAAGGAGTTCTATTTATGGATATGAGCACATATTATGCCATTATGTGTTCATGTTTACTTTTTAGAGTTAATTCAACTAACTGGCACCCTATCACATATAACTAAGGTAAATGAGGTCGATTTAAGGCTACATGCTCACATGTTTTTACAATATTTCATTTTTTTCATTCTTATTTAATCTGTAAAGTGAATTCAACTTAGTGAGTCTCCTATCATGTGTAATTGAGGCAACCACATTCAATTTAGTGGTTTAATTTTGGGACTAAAACTAGCCCCAATTACATCCTTTATTTAATCTAATTAAGAAACCTCTTTGATAAATGATGAAAATGGGTCCAGTTGATCCCTAAATGACTTTATATAATTGGAATTAGATTCACTTGGCTAAAATAGGTCTGAATTACATTTTTAATTGAACCAAAAGAGTGATTTGTAAAATCAATGATAAAATTAGGGACAGTTGAGCCCCAAATGATATTTTATAGTTGAAATTAGGTTTATGGGGTTAAAATTAACTCAAATTAAATTAGTGATTGAACTAATCAAGTAATCGATTTAATCAATGATGATATTAGGGAGAATTAAACCCTATATAGAAATTTATCATCACAATTAGACAAACGAGGCTCAAATTGGCCCAAATTACATCCATGTTTAAACTAATCAAGTAATTAGTTAAATCAATAATGAATTAGGGCCAATTGTGTCCAAAGTCACATTGTATAGTCCTAATTAAGTTCATGTGTCTCAAATAGGCCCAAATTATATTTCTCTATGAACTAATCAAGTAAATACTTATATTATTAATGAAATTGAGGCCAATTGAGGCCTAAAGCACATGTTCACATGGATCAAGTTGGCCCATATTACATCTTTTATTGAATCAATTGAGTAATTATTTAATAAATGATGAAATTAGGGGTAATTGAGCCCCAAATCACATCATATATTCATAATTAGGTTCACAAGGATTAAATTAGCCCAAATTTCATCTTTTTTTGAAATGATTAAGTACTTAGTTCAATAAATGATTAAATTAGGGCAAATTTATCTTTAAATCACATAGTTTCAATTAGATTCATAGATCAAATATGCCTAAATTACATCTTTGATTGAACTAACTATGTAATGGGTTCAATCTATGATGAAATTGGTGTAAGTCAAGCCCAATTCACATCATATAGTATTAATTAGGTTTATAAGAGTCAAATTAGCTCAAATTATGTCCATGATTAAGCCAATTGAGTAATTGGTTCTTTCATCAACTCAATTTTTTCTAAGTGATGCCCAAATCATGACATATTATCATAATTAGGTTCATGGGAAAATTTGTGAATCATTATCCTTGAGAAACTATCATTATCTATGGGAGACATTAGGGGTGTAAAGTTTAATTTAAACATATCTAGAACTCCTTAAAATATTAGCAACCAATCTAGAAGGATCCAAAACCTACAAAATGACTATATGTTTGCCCAAAATAGATATCGGTTGTAAAATTTACACCCTAAAATCCTTAAGTTTAATATTTAATCTTGAAAATAACTAATTACTAACCATATTATATTTTGAAAAAAATATCTAATAAATCTTAACTCATGGAGATGTGAAATAAATTATAGAAAATGTAGAGTGGCCCTAATTTCTTATATTTACTAAAACAAATTGGAAGTATAATAAAATAATTATAAAAATATAAATTTCAACATATATTTTAGTAAATACATACCTTACCTTTCACTTATTCATCTTGAACTACTTGAAAGCCTTAAAAAATGTAAAACCATAGTATGAAAGAGAAGACACAGGCTTAGGGTCATATCTTTATAGTTATGATTCACTAAAAAAATTCTAGAATTTAATGTAATTAATAAATAATAATAAAATAAGATATTACAAATGAGAGATTAAGTGGTAAATCTATGAGTGCCACTTATATTAATCTAAGCCTTGGAAGTTTGCATACTTGAATAAGTAAATAATATATAAAGAGCCTAAGTAAAACTTAAATAAAAAGTTTCATATATATAAATATTTCACCAACACCCTCCATTAATTTATACTTAGGGAATTCTAACAAAAAATAAATGATGCTCATAATCATCTTAAAATGGGTCTCGATAACTAGGCTTGAAAAATTACCCATTTAAAAAATGTTCCCGCATAATCAAATAAAATAATAAAAATGGTAGGAACCTCTCCCCCACTCTAAAAAAAAGAAAAAAAATAGAGAGAGAGATATGAAACAAGGATTAAGAGATCATGTTTGATGAAACAGGCTCTTGTTCAAATAAGTTGTAGAAGCATATACCAAAGAAAAACTACAATATTATATAACTAAAGAACCTCCAATGAAATTAGGGTGAAATAAGTCTCCAAATATGATTATGATCAAATATATTTATTAATCCAATGAAAATAATAACAAAGATCAATACCAAGAGAGATACAAATATATATGAGTGAGACAAAACAACACTATTCAAACTACATAACATTGGAACATTTCCAATAATCAAATGGAATAATGCTAACATTCTCATAAACATTAATAAACTGATAAATGTGTCTTATGTTTATATCCAATAGTTTTTTTAATTTAATAAGGTACCTTAGAGTAAAGAGTATCTATATGGTATGTGTTCCATCTCACTAGTATACATGGGTAACCATATATTATTTGGTGCATATCTCACTCAAATATGAAACTAAGGATGCATTATCCATAATAACAAAACCCACAATAATTTTGATTAGATTGAGTGGATGTAATAATATATTTATATGAGTGTCCCAAATCCACTACTCAAACACCAATGCCAAAAACTAGGTATGTTGAAACATGCTTACCCAATGGAGACAAACTAATTGTCAAAGTGTCAAAGAATACACAAATGGCATCTCAAATAATTTGGCCCTAATGGTGATGAGAGATACTAGAAACTAAAATTAAAAAAGGGTGCATAAAATAAGGCACACATGCATGAAGGTAGACTAGGATGTAGAATGAAACCCACCCATGATACTTTATAATTCATTACAAGTACCAAACAAGGAGATCATTATATTTTAAAGAAAGGACATATCAATATGAAGGTAGATATAAAACAAGCGATAATTGTTGAGAAATGAAGAAGAGCACCAAGGAAAAATAAGGCCATGATTCCTAAAATTCTTAAAGTAAAAAAATTATGCCAAGATTCCTAAAATTATTATGTTTAATGGAGGAGACATATTTCAACACTTTACCATTTGAAAGAATAGAGGAGAAGATTTATTCCCATATAAATTTAAAGAGGTTGAATTTTGGAAGAGCTACCCTTTGGGAAATGTGGAGAACTATATAAATTCTATTAAACATAAGGATAACATAATATACAAACACTAGCCTTGTCTGCAATATTATATTTTTATGGATGTGTCAAATACTCAAGAAGTAATTGTAAAGTTAGTTGAGGCTAAAAGGTCTAGTCATTTGAATGAAATGGAAGATTTGATGTTGTGAGAGAGTTAAGATATTTATTCTCTTATGATAAATGATGAAGTAAAGATTTCAAATTTTGGAACTCTCTAGGATATTGATGTTCTTGTTATGTATCCAATCACATAATTACTCGATTCCTACATGACTACCCATATTACCTATACAAAAAAATTGTTTGTTATCAATTATACCACTACTGTTAATTTGGAAAAAAAATTAAATTGCCTATCATTTTTTTAAAGGAAATAGTTGATACATTTACTATTGTTTCTCATAATCTATTTTATTTAGTCCTAATTGTTAAGCTTAGTTAAGTTGGTGCAATCACTATTGTTGTTACTAGTCCATTTGATCTAGTGTCATTTGATATATCTAATTAATTTTATTCAATTCATATTATTATTTCTACTTCATCTAATCATTCACATAGTCAATTCAATTGGCTTCTAATTATGACAATGTGGTTAAAGGTTCAAAAATAAGAAAATGCAGAATCCGCACATTATGTTATTAGAGACCTTCCAAATCCATATCACTAGGACTAGAGGACAAAATGAGTATAAATGGAGGAACTTTAAAAAAAAAGAAGATATATTTGTTATAAAATAACTTGATTTTAAACTAAATTATGTACATAAGGCTATCAATTCACTCCTTAAATGTAAGAGAAAGAGAAGAGAAGAAGAAATAATGGCTACACAATCTCATATTTTTGTACATTTGAAAAAAACAATGAATTATACCACCCTCTATATGATGAATATATTTAATGATATTAT